>JAVQJF010030749.1:0-18163 GCA_036023855.1 Gadopsis marmoratus | reverse complement strand
TGGGCAAGACACTGAACCCCAAGTTGCCCCCGGTGGAGGCCAGCATGGCAACTGTGTCCCCATCGGTGTGTGAATGGGTGAATTAGACTACTGTTCTAACTTAGATTACTGTTACAGTGCTTTGGGAACCAGTTCGGTTGTCCATTTACCATTAAAGATGAACTTGTTGCTCATGAGCTGAGCACGGAGCAGGATGTCCTCATCACCCTAACAATCTGTAGCAACAACTGCCTGCAGGAGTGAAGGAGGGTAAAGATGGAGCTCCAGTGCCACCATCAGTTCTATGGGCGCTGTGATGACTTGTGGACTACCTACTGACGACATGTGGACTGCAAAGCCCCTGTTCTTTTCAAGTGTCTAGTGAACAATGCACTCTGGGGCATGCAGCACATTAGGTACCCACACCTCAAAAGGCTGCTGGAGAATAAGTTGTTTGTCAAGGTAGAAAAATGTGGCCACTGTGTCGTTCCTGACCTTTCAAGACCCAGATTGTCAAATTCAATTCAGTTTTATTTATGTAGTCATAACAAAGTTCATATAGAGCAGGTCTAGACTGTAATCTTTATATTTACAGTGGCTCAGCTGTTGGAATAAGAGCAATCCTGTTTCAACATATTAAAAAAAAAATCCCCTCATGTCTTCTCCTACAATCTCTACCCTGTAGAGAGAAACTACTTTGCCTCCCTTGATCACATTAAAATGTTCTCACAATGGAAGAGACAGACGGGTTCTGACACTAGAATACCACCTAACACGGTCTCCTGTTTTCTGCTGTGGCCACTGTACACATTGCTCTAACTTACTAGTACTAGTACTTTACACATCCACGTACTGGTAAAAAATACACCATGCAATCTTTCATAAACTGTGGCAGCACACGTGTTGTCTACACGTGGAAATGTCCCCGGTCTGGTTTATGTTGGACAAAATAAAAAAGCTTTAAAGATTCAAATATATGAACACTATTGCTCTGCATTATCCACAGGCTAATCATGGCTCAGCAAATCTTTGGACATAAAAACATGTCACCCTCTTGTAGAGGTGGTGATATTAATGCACTGCTCTGCAGAGAGGCAGACTGAATTCACACACTGAACACAGTGGAGCTTTTTGGCCTACAGGAAGCACGGAATTTGTCATGTTTCCTCTAATTATTACTTGATGGATTCAGCACTTGTAGTTTTTGTATTTCTATCTTTGTAACTATAACTGTGTTATTTTATCTTTGTGATTATAGTGCATGGGATGTGGCACTTGGACATTAACTATGGCAACTCCCACCCTTGCATCCACTATCCAACTGATTGAAATCCAATTACAATTGTACAATTGACACTGATGATGACATAATAGTGTTGAATCATTGGTCTGTTCATCATTGTCCCTTTTATTCAATCCAAAGTTTTGTGTCCACAAACTGAGAAGCACCTGATTCAGTTGCATACTGCTGGAAGATGTACGAAGGACCATATGCTGGTTTTTGAATTATTGTACCAGAGAACTGTATCCAGTTGTTTTCCCATTGTCCTAAACTGGTTTCCTGCTGAAGTATGGTGTTCCATCTTTCGTCTCTTATCTGTTTTTATTTTGCAATGAGAAATAGTTCAATTGTTAGCTCTATAATATAGCGAGCAGAAGGCAAAGCACAAGCAGAGCAGTTGTTTCTGATGTATCATCCAGAGTGTCCAAACCATTTGCATGCAGTTGGATATCTTTCCAGCTCTTGTGTGAGTTTTTTTCCCCCTTTTGTAATGAACCACATGTTGTGTATTTCTTTGTCTGTCTCACCCGTATGAAGCACTGGAACCTCTTGTCTCTGGCCAGTAGCTCCTTGTACAATTTGACAGCTTTCAAGTGGCGACTACAGAACTCAGCGTAGGTCTTCCGCATGTCATCTGCACACTGGCCTGAGAACTGGCAGAAGAACACATGCACAAGTAAAGAAAATAGGAAAGTCTTTGTCTGTGGAAAAAGAGGCATTGTTCAGAGCTGGTATCTTTTATCCAGATTTAGGTTTTCACAAAAACAGATATTTGTTACTGTACAAATCATTGTATATATTTTTAAAAGGTAATACAGTTGAAACCACTGATCAACCACGCTGGATTAAAAATCTTGGGAGAGAATCATTCCTATACAAATGCTGTTTAAATCATTGCTTATAGTAATCAAGTTATCCCCTTTTAGTGTTCATTTTGGGTCTTTTTGTACATGACAACATGAACATTTGTTAAAACTACAGTAATTCTATTTTCTCCCATGATGCTTTGCCTGGTGGTAACCCGTCTGCTTCCGGGTGGCTACCTGAGGCTGCTGCACGTTAAAGTCATGACAGGAAATAGAAAGTCATTTTCTCTCAATGAAAAATGTTGTCTCCTCGACACTTAACATGACAAACTGCCAAAAACGAGCCAATGAGATGCTAAACAGTAAGTGCTGAGCTAAGTACAGTCTTTTCATTTGTACAGTCATTTGAAAAGTGTTTGAAACAGCTGTACTGTACTTTTAAATAGTCAACACAATTCAGTAAATAGTGAAGCTGTCTGTTTCATTACTTTGTATTGATGTAATAAATATACAAATGTTAATTAGATGGAAATCTGCATGACAAAGAAAAATAAAAACATTTGGTTCTAATAATCATCCACTTACAGTGATTAGTTTGACCTGGACAGATGTGATCACTATAAGAGGTTTCCATTGTATAAATATTTTATAAAACATTTCTTCATGGTTATTTTAGCATGCCACTGCAAATATAACGGTATATATAAGTCCTACATAAAATAAAATAGCTTTTACTAAAAAAGCCTTTTTAGAAACATTTCTACACTGCTGTTTTCTTCCTCGACCTGCATCCATGTTGGACTCATGGCATGTATATTCATATGAGATTGTTAAGACTCTAGTCTTTAATGTAGTTATACACTTCTGCTAAACCATAGATTTATACAAAATGACTTCCCACAATTACCAAATAAAGATAAATTTTAGTTCCAGTTCTGTTTCACTGTGCCAGCCAGGCAGGGGTATCTGCTGGTCTCTAGCTGTGTGTGTATGTGAGGATGCAGGGCAGTCACCTGTTCCAGTAGTATGTCTCCCAGCTGGTGAATAGTGAAGTTGCGGCTGGATCCGGACTGCAGGCTGCTGTTACGTCGCAGGAGAAGCTGTGCCAGGAAATGGGAATGTATCCTTGTCAATTGGTCCAGGCAGGGGAACATTGCATGCACTGTGCTGGGATCCAACTGAAGCTCCTCCAACATGCCCTGCCGGAACACCCTTTCCATGATATGCAGCGTTCGCATGTGGTGCAGCTCTGTCTGAATCAGCTCTGAGAAGGACACATACCCGCATCACACACACATCAAAATCGTAGCAGTCATAGGGTACATGCAATGAAAGGTATTGCACTTCAAAATTTTAATGATGTCTACAATAAATAGTATCAGTGTAGTGTTTTAATCTGCTGTACATTCAGCCATACATCACATGTCTGTACTACGGGAGAAGAAATCTATTGCTATCCATTGCTGAAAAGTCGACGATGCTCTCTCACCATAGATGACATCCTGCCTCTTGATGATGTTTTTGCGGTGTGTCTGCAAGTAACTGCTGTCCACCGCCATGCTCCATGAGTCAGCTTTAAAATCCTGGCCCTCGAACTCCATCTCCTCCACTACTGATGTATAGTAGAGGTCTCCTAAACAGAAAAAATTCACAGCATAAAAGATCACAGACTGACAAATTATTTTAGATCTCTACGAGACTATTAAAAAAAAAAAAAACAAGGTCACCAGATTACAGTTAATCATCCCAATCAATAATCCAATTAACCATTTTTGTCAAATTTATGTTACCATTGACCAGGTTGACCAGTGCACATGATTGATTGACAACTGAGCTGCAGGAGTACACAGACCAGTGGTGGAATTTCCTCAAGCACTGTATTTAAGTATTTTTCAATTTATATTACCACTGCTATTATACCACTGCTATACTACTTTAATGTAAGTAGTTACTTTTTAGATTAGGTAAGAAATGTCATAATCTTATAAAATATGATGCAGTTCTAAGATATCTGCCCAGTAAAGTACCTAGAATTGCCTCCTCATTGACCAACTACATTAACATTCTGCTTACATGTACTGATCAGTAATAATATACAGTAATAGAATATACCTTTACAATAATATAACACCGAAAGGAGCCATTAATAATGAGTACTTTTACTTTTGATACTTTAAGTACAGTTTGCTAATAATATTTCTCTGCTTCTTTTTTTTAAGTAGGATTTTGAAAGGAGGACTTTAACCAATCATGGAGTTTTTTTAGACAGTGGTATATCTACAGCCATTTACTTTTACCTTGGTCACTGCCACGGATTTCTTTTCTTCTTACTCAATTTACCAATCCCACTGACCACTGCATTTCAGCCAACTGACTACTGATTTAAGTTAATAAACAGTGGTCTTAACCCCTACACAATGCTGTCTAATCCAGCTAATCATGTACCATGTTTTGTGACAAACCTTTGCACAACTCCTTAGACATAAGGTAACGCAATAAGCTGTACCTTAAACCCCATACATTTACTTTTTCTGGGCTAATCCTCCACGTGTTATTAAAATGCAGTCCTCATGTTGATCTCACCCATGAGCTGTCAGTCATTCTGGTTTGTTTTCTGCTCTGGGTGTGTGCATGCATGCCATCACTGTGACACTGATGTTGCTATACTGTAAATCAAACACTGTAATAAAATAACCTATTTGAACAACCTGTATTGTGCAATAAACAGTTGTTAGCGGTTTGACACATGTATCATGATACTTTTGAAAGGATGATCAAGTTAGCTTATGTATTCAACTAGCCATCCGCTGTCCATTAAAGGATTAGTAATGCACTGGAAAATTCAGCAAAACTGAAATGAAGGGCCTGCAGTGTTGTGAATACTAATATTAGGTTTGCACATTGCTTTTCATCCTTTTTAAATGAATTAATGTGCAGAACAGAAACAGAGTTAGTGTGTAACAACTTTTGCTGTAACACTGGATTTATCTAACTTAGATCTAACTTAGATTACTGATACAGCGCTTTGGGAACCGTTTCGGTTGAAAAGCGCTATATAAGAAAGAGTCCATTTACCATTTACCATCTACAGAATACAGTGGAACAAAAGATTGTTTTCAAACTAATTACTCTGACTGAGAATGTCTCCCGCTATTTTTCTATGATGTATAGCTTGAATGTTCTGATACCATCATCATTGAGAGACTCCACTGACATAGCTCTGGTCCTGAAGCTGAGGGAGTCTGTGGACTGGGACAGGATCCTGCGCAGCCCCAGGGGAGATTCATCATTCAGGGTCCTAGAACACATACATACACACACACATGGATATTAATGTGTACTACTTAATGGGCCTAACAGACATGGGAAACAAACAGAAGCAGAAGCTGAAGGCAGGCAGGAACTGGTGGCCCAGCAGAACCTGCTCTTAGTAATCCCGCTCCACCTCAGCACATATGCCTTAAATTACAAGTAGAATGAGGCCTAAGGATTTCAGGTCCCTTGCTCATCTATATTTCATCTTGAGGGAGAAGGAATTTTAAAAGAATAGGTAGAGCACAAACCAAAATAATGAAACTTTAAAAACAATATTACCCCAGCTAAAGTAAACATTAGTAATGTTCTCAGTCCTGTATGTATTTTAACAGGACGTTAAGAGGTTTTAATATAATACAGGTTGGGTTGTGAGCCAAGGAACAAGTGATTCGTTTTTTATGCATATCATGGACTATTATTTTATGTTAGTGTTTGTCTCCCTCTGATGGGATATTTTCATACTGCAGTTTGCAGACAGTATATGAGACAGCACATGTGACAGGAAGAGGCCTCTGATCCTGAGAGAATGGAGAAAGTATCTTTGAGTCAAGGAGTGGCAAATGTTCAGTATAAACATCATTCAGTATTAATTGGACAGAAAATAGACAGAAATGACGATTCAAAATTGTGGTATCAAGTCACACAGGATCTGCCAATATTTAATTCAATTAAATTCAACTTTATTTATATATCTGCTATATTAAAACAGAGTTATCTCATAGCACTTGCTAATATACAGCAAGTCTAGACCAACTCTATATGTTTAGATCCAACAATTCCACCATGAGCAGCAACTTAGAATGATCTAATGCAATGCAATCTAATGCTGGAAGTCAGGGGTGTAGGAATAGGCGAACAAGGCAGTGGCCAACAGCACCACCAAAGTTGGATTAGCGCTAAAGAATTTGTAGATAATTTCATACCCCAAATCTACATTCATTTTAAAAGTCCATTGCCTGTCCAATACAAGTATATAATTGTTAAATAAACCCACTGGAACTGGTCTGGAGGCTGACACTCGAGTGTCATATCACTATAACAACTTATTTTATTTTGTGACCCCATGATTCATGAATATGAATCTTGCTGCACATGTTTCAAAACCAGAATAACTGAATGCATACTGTGCATGTATATGTGTGCAGGTGTGTCTTCCATGCGGTAGTCAGTCAGTAGAACAAAAGATATAATGAAAAATGTCATCTACTGTCCATCCATCCATCCATCCATTTTCCACCGCTTATCCGGGGCCGGGTCACTGCGGCAACAGGCTAAGCAGGGTTATCCACACGTCCCTCTCCCCAGCAACACTTTCTAGCTCATCCCGGGGGACCCCAAGGTGTTCCCAGGCCAGTTGGGATATATAATCCCCCCAGTGCGTTCTGGGTCTACCCCGTCATCTACTGTCCATCTTAAAATGAAAATGAAACTAAGCATGTGCCAAGACAATGTGCAGGATTGAGCTCAGCACCAATCCAGGCTTGTTTTGTTTAATAGATAGGCAAAGCTAGATGTTTGCTGTGGGACTTACAGCGGTCCAAACTCTCAGTTAAAATGCTGAAACCAAGCAGTTTCAATAATTTTATTGAGCGAGTGCAAGCAGAGCCACAATGTCACTGTCTATTTCAATTACATTTTGCAGGTGAATCACTAAACTGCTGCTGTTTGTTCAACTCTTCAGTATCGTGTTCATGCAAAGGCTGAGGAGAATCTGTTAAATCCACTTCTGAGACAATATTATATACATTTACACAAGACACCAGAAAAAAGACGAATCGCTTCACATTTTTATGCATGCACAATGTGAGCTAAGTGTGCACTGTAAATTGGATTATATAAGGAAATGTTGTTCAAATCATCGCTGTGATACACAGCTATTGTGCTTGTGGCCTTACCCCTGGGAAGGGCTTCTAAGAAAAATGTGCCTTAGTTGCCTGTGCCTTAGTTAGGGTTAAGAAGTGTGGCTTACATTGTATTATAACTGCTGGACAATGAAAGTGAGGCTCACCCTGCAATGTTGTTGGTGGAGACACTCTTGGACAGAGAAAGGCCGGAGCGACCACGACGAGATCCCAGCAGGGACTGTCGGAAGCTGTCAGAAGGGTAGATGGCTGAACTCGGACGCTCACGCATTCCTGGAGCTATGGAATAAAAAAATGTTGCAGGTAGAGGAGAACAAGACAAGGAGGAAGAGTGACAAGGGAAAGCGATGAAGGAGGAGGAAGAGGAGTATAATGACAACCAGAGGAGCATGTTTAGGAGGAAGCTAAAAAACAAATAGGAATGTATGTGTGTGCAAGAAAAGATCTCACTTTTTGGGCGCAGCGTGACATTCTGCAAGGATGAGTTATTCCGCAGTAGGACTGTCTTCTGTTGCTGTGTTAATAAAGGACACAAATCAGTATGGACCATTTTAAACAGCATTCTACTTACAAAGTTCCTTATAGTTTAAGCCATGCATTGATTCAATAGCTCAATCACTGAGGCCATTTTCCATATTTTCCATAGTGCTTGATCACAATTACTGAGTAATTTGACACAGAATTTGAAGCAATCATGTTTTATGTCTTTGCAGATGCGTTCCAAAGTTTTTTTAATCACCTAATAGGGCCCTAAATATCAACAACAACAAATGGTTGCATGAGCAGCAAATAATTGCACGTGCATGGTCAGATATGCTCTACCTCCAATTTTCAGAGCCACAGTGACAATAATGTCATCACAGTCTGAGGAGGTACTTAGTAGGATTTAATTTTCTGAAATAATCAATAAAGGGACTCTCAACGACTACATCAGATGATGAGGATTTTAAGTGGGCAAACGTTTTGCAGTACAGTTCCAAGAAGTAAATGTAAGCTGGCTGACAAGCCAGTTTGCATACGACAAAAGACACAAAAGAAACATCCTGTGAAGGATACATTCAATAAAAAGAAATCTGGCATCAACAGTAAAACAAAAAAGCCTTGAACTAAGCACAACAAAAGCCACAAATATATTGAAAAGAAGGCAGCCGGGTAAAGTGTAGTCCTATCTAAGCAAAAAATACGAAATAACAAAACCCATCCTAACAGCCCTGTTTGTCTCCATATAAAATATCTGCAGTGATTATGAGGGAGCAGGGGGAAGGCACATATAGGCTTCTCGAGCACAATCTGTAATACACCAGCAATTGAATATGTTAAATATTGAATATGTTAATATGCTAAAGCGGAATGCGACTGAGCAGTGTTCTATCTGATAATAAATGAACTACGGATGTACCTTCAACATATGAAGGTGATATGAGAATCGTGCCCTCTACCCCAATTCCAGAGAGCTTCACGCACCCACACCTTCTTCCCTAAAATTAACCAAATATAGTAACATAACGTGTCCACCGATGATTGGTGAGGCATAGCAATAGTTAAAGATGAAAGGTGTGGCAGATTAAGATTTACACTGTTAAAGCGTCAAACAACGTTTATTAAAGGATGCGTGATAGCAAACATTTTAAATAGGAAGACAGCTCACGCACAACATAATAAATGAGTCGATCCAGTCTAGTCCCCTAGGGAATTCACAAACCATTCAGCATCAGCAGGAGCCCCAAAGATTTAACCAGAGGAGTTGTAAACAACTGTTTTCTGTTCCTTTCTTGATGCCCAGAATTCTGGTCCGGTCCTCCAGGTCATTCACCTTGACATTCAGGAGGTTATTATCTGGCTGTAGCTCTTTGCACGTAGCCTCTAGCACTGTAATTCAACTATCCATAGCTGAAACCGCCTTATTTAAAGTTTCCATTTGGTGTGTTGTAACTTTGCTCAGTAGCTCAGCTCCCTCAGTGGTAATGGCAGCCATAATCATTTCGTTGCTAGCCAATGCTGAGTTACTGCAGTGCGCAGCCGCAGATTTCTGTGAATGGCCTTCATCTTTCTTGGCTTTTATGCCACAACACTGCTGGAACCTTGCCAAAACTAAATAAAGGACTGATACAGTAGTTTTGGGTGAATTCTGGAGAGAACCACACGGAGCTTTGGAAAAGCTTACTACTCCATTACTGTCTTAAAAGTAAAATGAACAACATTGAATTTTCTGCTCTGAACGTATGACCAGTATCTGCAGGCACGTTGTTATAACTGCCACAGAAAAGAAAACAATGTCTCGCTCACGTCCAAAGGTGCAATTTGTGAAGGCTTCACCGCTGATCAGAGATGCATTTCTGGGAAGGTAACAGTACAAAACTCATAAATAATGAGTTGTCAAAGCTGTAGTCTATAACTAACTACACTCATCAACTCTCCTGATCAAAATCTGATCCTCTGTCTCTTTCCCATCTGGCCACACCTTCAGAGTCAAAGGCCAGAAGGGAGAGAGACCGTGCAGAAACGTTTGTTGAGACTGTGAAGAACATTGATGATGACGCTCATCCCTGAAGTATATTGTATTAGTTTCTATGTCTAGAGGAAAAGAAGAGGACCTGAGCAGATCTGACTGAGCTGATGGTTAGTTGAGCTGATTCAGGATTCAGTTAAGGCCTGTGTCCTTTCCTTGTTAATTGACAACTGAAGGCATTTGCCACTAAGCTCTGCTCACCCCTGTACATTCAAATACATTCATATAGAATATATGTATATATATATATATATATATATATATATATACACACACACATAACATTGTATTAGAATTCGGCCTCACATTTACCCTCTATCCCACAATAACTAACCCTTTCCTCATTTACAGAAGCCACTTGTCTCCCTCTGCCTTCTTTATTCTATTTCCATCTCTTATTTGTTATAAGTATGCTCCCCCACCCACTATCTTATTGTTCTCTCTGTCTCCTCTCCTCTCCTCCTTCTCTCTGCTTTCCCCCATATTAGTACTTAATTACCTGACATAATGATTGTGATAACTATGGTCCTTGTCACCACCATCAAAATTGTATCACTCGTCAGTTACTTTTATACTTATCCATTAAGGAGAAATCTTAAGGTGTTTTGCGCAAGCAGCCCCTGGTTTTTATGTAGCAAGGCTATCCAGATAACGCCAGATAACCAGGTAACTTTCAAAAAGGCTCAAAATTAACGAGGATATCACAATCATAATGTATCATTAACAGCACATCATGTATTGCAGCACAGACAAAGTGAATCATATCTTATCAATTCAGACAGCATGTCTTTTAACATAACACTCTTATGCTTAGCACTAATGCTTGCTTCAACCACAGTAGATGTGCAATGTCTCAAGGAGAACTGTGGCCAAAGTGTGCCAGATATTTACTAACTGACCGGTAAAGGGTCTTCACTAACCAAGCATGCCAACCAAGTATCTGTAGAATGCTTATGCTTTGAAGATGCAGATACAATGTTTGTGTGTGTGTGTTTATTTTCCCAAACTTTTTTTGAAAAATGAGCTTACAAAATGTAGCGCCAGCTAGTGTATTCAGCTTCATTTCATGTCATACTCTGATCAGTTGGTTTGTCGTATTGTGAACACTTTGTCCTAAATTTCTGACTCTGTCAGAATTTTGCTAAAGCGCCAATTTGGCCTTCGGTGGACGAGTCTCACAGTAGGACCACCATTTTTGATTGATAACCAAAGATTTAACCCGTATAAATAATATATAGATAATGTCTGTAAAGTTCTTCATTACATTGAAGTCAATTAATTGTTAAGATCATTTTTAATAATACAACCCTGAACAAGAAAGAGTAAGTTAAGTAAGTAAGCCTTTGGAATTTCCTGTTTTTTGGCATTAATTGGTTATAAAATGTTATCTGATCTTCATCTAAGTCACAAGTATGGACAAACACAATGTGCTTAAGCTAATAACGCACAATTATAATCTTTCATGTCTTTATTGAAACACCCATTAAACATTTGCAGTGCTGGTGGAAAAAGAAAGTGAACCCTTGGATTTAATAAAAATAAAAACCTCCTTTGGCAGCAATAACCTCACACAAGCGCTTCCGGCAGGTCCAGATCAGACCTGCACAACATTCAGGAGGAATTTTGGACCATTCTTCATTATTAACTGCTTCAGCTCAGCAATGTTCTTAGGATGTCTGGTATGAACGGCTCTCTTGAGGTCATTCCAGAGCATCTCTATTGGGTTAAGGTCTGGGCTCTGACTGGGCCACTCCAAAAGGCGGATTCTCTTGTTTTGCAGCCATTCTGTAGTAGATGTTTAGGGCCATTGTCCTGCTGCATCACTCAATTTATACTGAGCTTCAGTTGGCAGACAGCCACTCTGACATTATTCTGTAGGATTTCTTGGTAAACTTGGGAATTCCTTTTTTCCCTCAATGATGGCGAACGGTCTGGGCCCCCGAGGCAGTAAAGCAGCCCCAAAACATGATGCTCCCTCCACCAAACTTCACCGTTTGAATGATGTTTTCCTGTTGGTATGCAGTGCCCTTTTAATGCCATATGTAGTACAGTTCTGTTCTGCCCAAATAATTCCTACACTGTGAATGTTTGAAGGATGTATTCAATATTGACAAGAACAATACAATATTTTGTGTGTTATTAGTTCAAACGGATTGTATTTGTTCATTATTGTAACTCAGATGAAGATCAGTACATATTTTAACAGAAATTGATAAATGAATGTAGGTAATTCCAAAGGGTTCATTTACTTTTCATGCCACTGTATACAGGTACATAACATCTTTCAATATTTAGAGTTGTGATTATTTGTGGTGTAGCCTGTGTCTTACCCTCTGTTTCATTTTGGCGCAGTTTGGCAAAGTGTCTCTACAGCGGTTGTGGATAGTGACATTGCATGCTGGAACAAATAAAAACAAACATAAAGAAGATGTCATATCTCTTTCTCTCTTCCTTCAGTTTCAGCATTGCAGCTGCTTACTATCCTGAGAATTCAGGTGTACAACCAAAGAAGCAAGTACATTTGGCTTTGCTCTGGCTAACACATACACACACCTTTTTTCAGTAGATACTTTCATACTCTTAATTAAGAACTAGCCTAACTTTTGCTTCTACTTGATTACTCTGTTATGTTTTGCTCCTCTATCTGCTCTCTTACTGTACATGAAGATGCAGTAACTGTGTTACGTACTAGGGCAGCTGAGTGCCTCTTTGGCAGTAATACTCTTGTTGCATGCTGAACACAGTGTGGTTCCTGACACTGTCAGTGAGGTGAAGAGGTGACCATTGCTGTAACGTGCCTCCCTCTCCCTTGCCGCCTTCTCTCGCTCCCTCATGCGCTCTCTCTCTTTATTCTGTAAAAGAAACAGAGACAAAATGTGAAAAAGTCTTCCTGTGTATTTGTGAATGTCACAAAGCACATCAGATGAAGTTGAATTTTACTAAGAGAAAACAGAAAGGCTGTCATGGAAACACCATTACTGCTACACCGTGGCTGCGTCAAATTACCTGTGGGGTCAGGGTAAATTACAGCACCAACCACAGTTGTAATCTCATGATCAATTGGAGAAGAGTTGACATTCGCTCTTTAAGCACAGTCACAGTGTGGGAGATAAATTTTTATCCAACCTAGAGCCCAGTTCTGGTTCAGCTCGAGATTTCTGCCTGTTAAAAGAGACTTTTTACTTGTTGCATGTTGCTGCTCATGGTGGGAATTATTGGGTCTCTGTTAATAAACAGTTGGTCTAGACGTGCTCTATATGAAAAAGTGCCCTGAGATCATTTTGTTATTATATGGAGCAAATGAAATGGGAAAATGAGAATTTTGGGAAATCTCTTTCATGCCTAGACTTGACAAGATCTATACCACTCTCATGTACAGTATGTGCTTTATCTGTGATAAGACTTGAAACTATGCCCAATAATTTGGATATGGTTAAATAACTTAAACATCTTTAATTATATTTTCTGTGGATGCGCACTTTGCAGCTTACTACCAATTTTAAATATACAACTGACTTTCTCAGTATAGCAATACTAGAATTATTCAGAAAAGTGTGCTAAACTCAAGTACAAAAAATCAAAAGGGCTATATAGACACAGAAACAGGTGCTTATAGCCTTTATAGTTATTATAAAATGACAGCAACATTGCAACACTGAGAAGGGTGACATGGACAAAACCCAATAGAATAAAGTAAAGACAGGATGGCCATTTGATCTTGTTTATTGTAGCCAATCCTGACTGGCTCGGAAAAACTTGCTACTCATTTCATAAATTGTGGCTCTAGTAATCCCAGTCCTTTTCACCACAAGGAACCCCTAAAACTTATCAAAATGCTACAGTCAATACTTGCAACTCCATCCTGTATATTTCCAAACAATCATGGCCTCTCCTGTCTTCTCCACACCCCTCAACTTTCCCTTTAAACTCCCCAAACTTGGTTCAGGAGGTTGGGTATACCACCCCCATTAAATTCAATTCAATTCAATTTTATTTATGTAGCGCTATATCATAACAGAGTTATCTCATAGTACTTGTTAATATACAGCAAGTCTAGACCAACTCTATATGTATAGACCCAACATTTCCACCGTGAGCAAGCGCTAGGCGACAGTGGCAAGCAGAACCAGGCTCTGGGTGGGTGGTCATCTGACTCGACCAAGGATCTTTAAGTTCATATGCTCAGAAAGGAAGTTACCACCATTTCTTGGACCCGATCTCCTGCACCTCTCTAAGCTCTGGGCCCATATTTGAATCATTATTGAAACTGCAGGTTTTATGTGATTAGGAAAATATGCCAAATATTATATATGCAAAAATTAATTAAAATTCTGTGATATTTACAAATATGCCAAGACTTTAAGTATATGTTGCTTTAGTGGTGCTCCGGACTGGATACTTTTCATATGACTATATAGCAAATATAAACACAGCCTCTGAAAATGAGGGACATTGTATAAAGATGGCTGTAATTCCTAAATGCTCGAGGCAGATGACCACCCACCAAGAGCCTGGTTCTGCTTGAGGTTTCTGCCTGTTTCCTTGCCACTGTCTCCTAGCGCTTGCTCATGGTGGAAATGTTGAGTCTATACATGTAGAGTTGGTTTAGCCTTGCTCTATATTAACAAGTGCTATGAGATAACTCTGTTATGATATAGCGCTACATAAATAAAATTGAACTGAATTGAATTTAATGGGGGTGGTATACCCAACCTCCACGAGGACAACAGCAATGCTGTTCACCCTCAGAAGAGCACTGCTTTCCAACCACTAATCAGAGAAAACCAAATTATTAAAATAACAAACAATGCCTATCTGGAACACTGGACCAATCAAATCAAAACTCAAATTAAACTTAACTGATATCTCAGTAAATTTAATTTGTTAATCCCAAACTTCACAGAGCTCGATGACAGTGAAAAGCAACAGATTGAATTAGGGAGAAGGACCTGCAGCAGACTGAGCTGCACATTATGTGACTGCATCAATAAAACAACATCAATGAATATGACGAATAATAAATTAAAAAAATTCATCAGAGCAAGGTAATTTCTGGATGCCCACTCTGAAAGTGCCTCGCAATTCTTGTTCTCTATTGGGTCCCCTACACAGATGGCAGGGTGAGGTAGAGTGGGTAGGACTTGCTGATGCCTTTTGGCACTGGGACACTTGTATACATTAGAAATGTGGAAACAGCCCATTGTTATGGCTTCAGAGGAAAAGATTGTTGTCAAGTGGTTTGCTTCTGCAATGTTAGTTCACACAGGTGGTGTTCATGTTTGGTATGGGGTGATCAAAGCAATTGATGGAGTAGCGGCCTGCTTCGTCTGTACCAGTGTGGGTTTTGTGGAGGCAGATAACATCAATAGACTGTTGAAAAGAATATTATAGTGATGCTAAAGTAAGCTCACTGTAATGTTACTAAACTCTTCCAGATCTGTTGAAATAGGAATATATTTTACAAAGCTTGTATAAAATGTAATTAAGCTATAGTGCTCCAGATTTGTCGCTATTTCTTATTGATTGAGCAGCCTTACTATTCCTATTCTGTTCAACATACACTCAAACTTACAGTTACCCTTAAAAACTTGGCATCAACTCAGAAATTCTCAGTAACTTATGATACAGTATCTCCCCTTTCTGTCAAAAGTACTGTAATGTCTTCTCCAATGATCTGAACGATATAGCACAAAACACAACATAGTATAAAACATAATAAAAACAGAATAGACAGCTCTTTTGTGCTCCCTTCCCCTCACATCGGTAACCTTAGAGTAATTTTTGACAGAAATGTACACCATATACAGAAATACACCATTTACATCAAATAAAAGCGCAAAATCATTTTTAATCTGGAAATGCTGTATCATCTGCATTTGATAGACAAGTACTTTATTGAGGAAAGTCAATCAGCCAATGTGGGGCACAAACCCGCTTTACTGAGATTAACTACTGAGCCCAGTCCACGCAGGAAAGGGCTCATGCTGGATTTGGACCCTGAACCTCTCGCACTCTAAGCAAGAATCATAGCCGTAGAGCAAAGCATGACCTCTCTGATTGGGATTCGAACCCAGGCCGCGGCAGTGAGAACGCCGTATCCTTTTCTGTGTAGGTGTTCCACTTTGACTGCCACTGTGAGGACGGAAATGGTCCAGTAACCCAGATTGATTCCTAACAGGCAGCCGAGCACCCTGGGTAATTCAAGATTAGCCTTCCTGACCGACATATTACTGACAATGCTACACATACTGCATATTACTGACACTGACAAGAGATGAATAAAAAACAGGAATAAATACAAACTCTTAAATGCTAAACATTGTTTTACCTGAGTCCTCATGTATTGCTTCCCATCCTAATTAAACTTTCCCTAATTTTCCGGGGCCATCACAATTTCCTTTTTATTGGAGGGCGTTCAATTCTTTGGTGTCTCTTCGGCTTGCAGTAGCAGAGTTTCATACTTTCATTCGCCAATTTCTGAGCGCAAATGACACACTCAATTTTGATTCTGTACATTGCCTCTATGAAGCCATGAAGTCATGGTAAATCCTCTGTCCTTTTTGACACCTTGTCCCTGACACTTGGCTATTGTTACACCAGCACTTTGTTTGTTTTGTAATGCAAGACTAAGCTACTTACTATAGCTAGCTTGCAGAGCGAAGGCTCTGTGAATACAGATTGTGCTCAAATCTATAACACGCCTTTTTCCTGCAAGAGTTTTTTTGTTTATGTAGTTTAATACATTTTTTTCATTAAAATTTGTTTTCTTCATATAAATGAATTAAATGCTGAGACATTTATAAAATGTAGTTCTTACACCTTAAACTCAAAAGGTCTTCGCGACCCCCTATACAGTTTTGATGACGAGGTCAGGACACAGACTATGATAATACCAATCTCACACAGTGTGACATGCACTGAACTGATCATTTCTATTGCCTATAGTATATAAAGCATCAGCTCATTACAGTCAGCTACTGGGACTTCCAGTCACATTTGCGCATAAGGAGAGCTCACTGGGAACAGTTCAGCGGTGGGATTTATCTTTTTATCTATAATTCTTCTTATTATAATATTAGTCTTCAGGCCTGAATATATTTTTATTGCAATAGGAGTGATTGAAAGAAACTCCAGGAGAAATCTGAAAAGATCTGGATTGGAGAGAGAGACAGAGAGAAGGATCAGGTCAAGCAGAAGTTCAAGAGTGCAGCAGGTGGAGGGTGGACATGATGTGATGCAGATGGGCTCACAAGAACTGCAAATTCCATGACCTTAGTAAATCCAGCAGATTACATAAACAAATGGTGTTATTTCCATTTTTTTTGTGTGACCCTCTCCTCTGTGCACCTTGCAAATGAGAAGGCCTCATATCAGCGGCTATAAGACTTGTGCAAAAGCTTTAATAAATGTAGCCTTGAGTGCTTTTTTTCTGTGTTTATTTATACACAGTTTGAGGCCTACAACATCCTCAAAGTAATATCACACACACACCCACTGCCATTTCTATGGCAACAGTTGCTATAGTCTAATATCCACTGAGCACTGTGTACAAGCAAACATACATACACACCACCTCCTACATTCACAAATACATACAGACTTATCCTGTATATCTAGATGAAGTGATGTGCATACATCGCAGCTATATCAGGGCCCATGGCCTGAGAGGCCTGTGCTCTTGTCGTAAAGAGGAAATGTTTTATGGCTAAGAGCGGAAAAATGGGGAATGACTCAGTGATATAGAAAGAGGGGGAAGTGACAAAAACAGAGACAGCATATGAAAAAATGAACATTTATTAAATGTATTAGTTATCGCTATGTATCTACAGTATTAATGTAGAGTAAGTAAGTTAATATTTTCCTCTAATCAATTAAGTCGCACTATTTTAACAGTGGTGGCTGTTTTGCCTGTCCTATTAAATCACTGTGGCTGACAGGGTCTGAAGTCAGTCAGGTACCATTGCCTGGTGTTATTTTCTTTAATGTTACACTCAAAGATGAATATAGTGCCAACTCACCCGCAGGTTGATCTCCCTCATCCTCTCTTGCCGAAGCTTCGACAGATTGGCAACTCTGGACATTGTGTCAGCTGTATTTTCTCAAAATGACAGATTCAAAAAGCAGTCAACAAGACAGAAAATAAAATATCCAGTATTAATGTCTGTACGCTTCTCTGTGGATCGCTCAGATCCCTACCAAAGAGAAAAACTATACTAAAACCCTTTCCTCACTGGCCAACTGCAATGTGCTTCTGCTTCTAGTGAAGTGGCTGTTCCTGTGAGAAATCTGACTTCTGAATCATCACCGCCCCCTCACACACACACACGCACACACACACACACACACACACACACACACACACACACACACGCACCTTGAATGGTCAATAATGGCGGCCCCAGTGACATAT
>JAVQJF010030745.1:0-13719 GCA_036023855.1 Gadopsis marmoratus | reverse complement strand
CCGGCTCATAAATTGGAGCCACTCAAAGGTCGTTTATTATTTATCAGGGGGGGGGGGGGGGGCGGGGTTGGTTGTTCAACATATCAAGATTAGTTTCAACTAACCCTGTTGGATGACTGCAGCCTGCAAACACCACACACAGACACACACATGCACAGACACACACACACACACACAAACTTCAGGCTGAATAAGCAGCAGCTTTGTGTTCCGTTTGTGTTAAAGCAGGAACTTTAACGTCACTGTGGAGGTGTTATTAATGTCTTATTAATGTGTTATTAATGTTGTATAACAGCTTGTTCCAGGAGCGTGTGTCTGTTCTGCTGTTAGAAAACAAACACTAGTGATGTTACGTTACGTTACGCAAACGAGACGATTATTTTCAGCGGCTCTTTGGTCCGAACGAAGGGAACCGAGCCTCGGAAAGGAACAGAGAAGTCCTGCATGTGAAAGAAAGCTACAAAATCAGCAAAATGTACTTAAGTACATAAAGTTGACTGAAACATGTATGAGGGCGTCATCAACAACAAGCTCACATCGCCTGCACTTCATGTGACGTCAGCCAGGTTGTTGTTCTGGTAACGTACCATTAGATTATTTTCCTTCACAGCAAACATACAACAAGAACGGATATTTAACTCATTTTTACAGACTCCAGATTCCAGACTCTTCAGATCCAGACTCCACAGATCCAGATGCAACAGATCCAGACTCCACAGATCCAGACTCCACAGATCCAGACTCTTCAGATCCAGACTTCACAGATCCAGACGCCACAGATCCAGACACCACAGATCCAGACTCCACAGATCCAGACTCCTCAGATCCAGACTTCACAGATCCAGACTCCACAGATCCAGACTCCTCAGATCCAGACTCCACAGATCCAGATGCCACAGATCCAGACTCCACAGATCCAGACTCCACAGATCCAGATGCCACAGATCCAGACTCCACAGATCCAGATGCCACAGATCCAGACTCCACAGATCCAGACTCTTCAGATCCAGATGCCACAGATCCAGATGCCACAGATCCAGACTCCACAGATCCAGACACCACAGATCCAGACGCCACAGATCCAGACGCCACAGATCCAGACACCACAGATCCAGACGCCACAGATCCAGACGCCACAGATCCAGACACCACAGATCCAGACACCACAGATCCAGACTCCACAGATCCCCTCAGATCCAGACTCCACAGATCCTCAAAATACAGCTACCGATAATCAGTTTTCTTCTCAGCAGGTGAGTCGCTGAGTGGAGGTGAATCTGTTAGAGACGTGAACAGGTCGGTGGTGAACCGTGGCCTTTGGCTCAGAGCTGTACTTCTTCCGAACAGTCACCGAAGCCTCCCTGGTTTCCCGGCTGCTCGGGAGTCACCGGGAGACGGTTAGCAGAAGCTACCTTTGGTCGGCTCACACCGGCTAAGTGCAGCTGACTGACTTTCCACTTTCCTGACTTTGCCGTAATTCTAACTCACTGAGCCTCCAACACGGCGAATAAACTACATTTGTTACACGTACCATGATCGTTAAAGGAGGCAGAGGCCACCAGCAACATGGAAACACCGGCAACCGGAAATGAGGCAACACGCGTACCGCAGTCCGTCTGCGCTGTGAACCCTGAAGGAAGTAAGGCTGAAAATATTTTGAACCAAAGTGATGCATCTCACGTATGGGGACCCTGGCCCCCAGAGGTGCTTCTGTTATTTAGCCTGTCCTCATTGATGTAAATGGGGTGAACAAAATAATAGAAACACCGGCAGCAAAATGACGTCCTTCAAAATGAGTTTTAACCTTCACAAAGGAGGGATTGTTTGCAGGACTGTTGCATTAGACTGCATTAGCTTTAGCTGGGTGTTCCTAATAAAGTGGTGACTAAAGTGCGTGAGTGCATTGTCATTCCTCTCTGCTTTCTCTGCTGTTTGTAGTCGTCTTCATGTAAAGTGTGAAGTCTCCTTTCTGTTATTCCTCGGTGACTCAGCGCTCTCGCACAAACATCGACAGCAGTTTGCGTCCCAGCGTTCTTCTGTCCGGGCCAATTATTCCTGTTTTCATCTTCGTCTCAGACAACAGGTCTGTGTTTTAGTCGGAGCAGGTATCACACCGCCGGGATCGTGTTACACTGCTGAGAGATTTATTGCTCGGCGAGGGAACGTGTCGTACCGCCATCGCCGTCGCTGTCTCCATCTTTTGATCTCGGGGGCAGCGTGGGAGGGTGGGAGATGGGACAGGGAAGCTCCAGGAACGCCAGGAAATACACAGGAGTCTGGATGAAAATAAAATATCTGGTGAATCTAAATCTCCATGACAAAAATGAAGAATTTCCTTCCAAAAATAAGGTCGGGATCGCGTAAAATGAAAATGAAATGAAATGAATGAATGTTTAATTAAAGTGGAGGACTCTTCAAACTCTGAATCATCTCATAAAAAGCAACTGAAAAACTAATTTCTGTCAGGACTCGTCTGAAGATGTTTGCAGATAAAAACTCAGAAACACACAGCAGGTTGAAAAATGTATATTATTTAGAGCCGAGCTTTGAGCTTGGATGTATGGAGGCTAAACACAGCCAACAGATTAAATGTTTAATAATAAATAACAGTTATAATAAATTCCCTAACTGATGCATTGGGATTAATTAAATTTGAGTTATGCAAATAAAAATACTGTTGAAACTGTTTTTAGAAAGGCAAAGTATTTTTATTTTGTTCTTTTTCATTACTCTTCTTATATAACTAATGTAATAATTTTAACGTAATCCATAAAGTAATTTTTCACAAAAAGCTTTTTATTAAAATTGTATTTACATTTAATTTAAAATATGATTTGTTAATTTTATTACATAAAATGTGTTTTGATATTTTTTTATGATTTTATTTACTAATGTGTTTTCCAAATAATAAAATCTTTATTCTGGAAACTATATTAAAAATGTGCGTTAAATAACTTGAATTAATTCAACAATTAAAAAATGTATTTGTTAGTACGTATTATTTATTATCTTACTAGACGTGTCGTCTTCTTCACATCTGTGTTCTTACAGGAAGAGAAGCTCTGAACAACGTGAGAAAACGTCCGGATGGAAACATGCAGCTGTTGGTTTGTATTAAACGCATCACATCTCTGCAGAGTCACATTAACATGAAGTCGTTATTATGATGTGATGGCATTTTCACAATCTGTGTTCCTGTAAAACTAGAAATATATAACAAGCATCCCAGAGGCAGCGTCATCAACCTCCCAGCCCGACCGGCAGAGAGCGAATATTTCCACAACGCTTAAAGTGAAAATGACTTTATTTACTACATATGACTCCTCCTGTGCAGGGCTCTGCAGGCCTGATCCGACCGACCGCACTGCCTTTTTATGATGAAGCTGACAATTTCAAAAACCTTTTTTTTAAATTGTTGCTAGGCAACCACCGAGTCCCCTGTCCTCAGCCTAGCTGTGATTTTGCTCACACACAGAATCTCACAGCCACAGAAGGACCGCCTCTCAATTCATCCAGTTGGACAACAAGGAAAAAACGCAAATGATGTTGTGCACAAAAACTGCTTCCTGTCTGATCGCGGGGCCGTACGCACCTGGTGAGGAAACACAATGCAAAACCCACAAAACGCATGAACCGGAACCTGAGCAATGTGACCGGAAATGTCAGGAAGCAGCACGATGCTGCGCGAAACAACTCGATTCAACACGAAATGAGATGAGACGAGACTGAACAACACGAAGCAGAACGACGACTCGAAACAACATGAATCAACAGAAAAATGAAATGACGCGACGTGATGCGAGATGACACGGAACAACACCAAATGTGCCAAAGCGATTTGACGCAACTTGAAATGACACTAATAGATGACACAACATGGCACAATCCAGCGGCCTTCGAGGGTGAAACCCCCCAAAAAGCAGCTGTACAACACGAGCACAAAGGTATCTTATTCACATGCTTTGGTGCAGCTCTCTGTGCTTTTTTCTAACGTGGAAACTGCAGAGGAGCCGTAACAACACACAGTTTCCTTCAGTTGTGATTTCCTGTAGAATTTCCTGATTCTTCAGGCAAGTGAATGCAACACCGATGTAATATTTAATTATTGCTGCCGGAGTAAAAATAGAATAACACCCCTGTTTTTTCTATGTAAGAGGTCTGATGCTGGTGAGATGTTTCCTCTCTCTCTCTCTCTCAGAGGAAGCGTACCTCGCTCGACCACTCGGCAGCAGTGGTGGCGTGTTTTGTGGCGCGCTGCCTTTAACAGTATGTTTAACTTCCAACAGCATCAGCATGTTTACCCACAAACCCCAGCTCCGCTAAAATAATCCCACTACGAAAGAGACTTCAGCTAGATTTGTTATTGTCTTTGAAACACACACACACAGACAGACACACACAGACACACACACACACAGACACACACACACACAGAGACACACTGTGCAGTGAGTTGCCTCACCCATGCTGTGTATTTACCTCAATAATCAGAGTCCATGCAAGTGTTGTGTCTTTACGTTGTGGAGGTGCTATGTCATTTACATTTACACACACACACACACACACACACACTCTCTCAGCAGGACGTCTCGGTGAAGAGACGACTGGAGGAAAACACTTGTTTACTGTCAGAAACAACATCAGGGATTTTCATGCTTTTTTAATGTTGGATTCAGACGTGGAACACATCGCTGGCTCCATCGACCGGAGCTGGTGTTTGTTAAATGAGGAAATGGACGTCGCTCATAAAGCGCTTTTACACATCCGTCTCATTCACCCACACATGGCGACGTAGCTGCCAGCCTCCATCAGGAGCAACTTATGGTTCTGCGTCTCGCCCAAGGACACTTCCACATGTGGACAGGAGGAGGTGGGATCGAACCACCAACCCTGGGATTAAAGGACGACCCGCCCTCCCTCCTGAGCCTCAGCCACCAAGCCTGAGGAGTTGGTTATGAAACCAACAAAAAAGAACATCTTCTGTTCTCTCACAGAGGGATTTTAAGTCTTGTTTTAAATGTCGGGACTCTGCTCTACATTTACTTATAGTAAAAGCTTGGAGTTCTTCTTCCACCACTGCTGATGTCTTTGACTGCCGCCACCAGTCATGTGCTTGCAGGTCGTAGCTGTACCTCGAGAGTCTCTCCTCCCCCGAAGACACGTACTGTATTTCCTCAGATAGCAGCCAGGGCCTTTATAAAGCTGAACTGCAGAAGGTACCAGGCCTTTATCTGAAGCAGGCTTGTATTAGAGGCAGGCCTTTGTTTCTAATTCCCTCTGTTTGATGAGTAGAATTGGTCATGTTTGAGTATGAAGTTTTGATTCGCTCCCATTTGCCCTGTTAAAGTTACTGCATCACGCTGTTACTCAACACTTCCTGTATCAGTTTCAAATTAAAAGCCTTCCAGCGTTTCAGGGGACAGAAACCCTTCATTTCTTAACAAGACGTTTATTGTTTAAAACGAACTGACTTGCAAAGTTCTCGCACAGTGCTTGTCAAATGTAGCTGCTGCCATCTTGTGGTGCTTGTAAGTTACTACAGCATCCAGTTTAGCTGAGACGAAAACACACGCCTGCAGTGACTGAAATCAGACGATAACACTTTAGATGAGTAATCCAGAACAACAGTGTTGAAGTGATGATGTTGTTGAGTTTATTAAATTAAAGCAATAACTACGTTAGCTGGCAGCACATAATATGACAGCCAGCAGGAGTTTATCCAGCCTTGTTGTTTCCCCGGCCTTTATTTGATCGTGTCGACCGCACCCCCGGCCGTTACTGGAGGCTTTTACTTCACTACCGGTTTGAATTTAAGGAAATATGGTAAATTAAAAATGCACAATGAAAATATGATTTGAAACTGAAACGATACTAAAACATTGTTGTCATTGTGAATGAGACTAAATCAGTTGCCAACATGAACCCTGTCATGCACCAAGTGGAAACTTTGTCCTGATTATTAGAACTCGTCCTCTGGAGAGATTCAACTTTCGTGTTTGTCGTTACGTCTCACTCCGGATCAAAGTGTCAAACAGATCCACGCTGGCAGGGTAAAAACCTGTTATGGGCCTCATGTATCAGTGTAATCCTGTGTGTGGCTGTCTGTCATCGTCACAGTGTGAGAAAGCGTCCTCCTAGGTGTCATTACAACAAGACAACAGCGCGCTAATAAAGAGGATGACTGCAGCGAGTGTGCTTTTGTTTTCCATGCTAATCAGCCAGCTGATGCTGCTGCTCTCTGCTTTGTTCAGCTGAAACAAACAGAGCAGCATCGCTGTCAGCATCACGCTCAGAGCTGACATCTTTACTCAAATCAATATTATTGTTTTGTTTTCATCCGCCTTTGTTAATCCAGTAAAGGGCTGAGACTGGGAGCTGCCCAGTGCAGCCGGGCTGACGCTGCAGAACAACACACCGACGTCTCATCTTCACCGAGACGCCGCTTTTGGTTTTTCATTCACAATCTAGTGACCATTTGGTCTATTCTTAGATTTAGTTTTAGTCCTGAGATCAGAAGATGTAAAATCGAAATTTCTAGTCAGTGAAAATTAATTTTAGTCTTGTTTTAGTTTAAAGGACCAACTCTGAGCACTTTACCCAAGCTTCGGTAAACTGTTGTTTAGTCCCAAAGATTTGGGACAAAGACGTGGCCATAAACTGTCACGTGGTGTGATCACGAACGCTGCTGGATCTGTGCGTCTGTGGTCCAGAGAGACATCTCGCCAACTGCTGACCACATTTACACAATGTACTGCATTACTGCACACCCTCAGTGTACCCCAGCATTATATTTCATATTTTATTTGAGCCTTTTTTTTACATATATATAATATATGGATATATTTCTTTCCCCCTATATTTACATATTTGCACTCTTTATGTCTCGTCTTAGATTCCCGTTTACTCGTGTGATTTTCTTTTGTACATTTTTGTTTGACCGTTGTTGGAGGAACTTGAGAACGAGGATTTCACTGAAAACAATTGTTGTGCAAATGACAAATAAAGAACTTTACAATTCCTGTGAAACCTGCTGCGTAATTTCATGTTGTCCAGAGGATGAATACCAGCAATATTGGCGACTCTCCTACCTTTCCTCTGGCTCCAGTCTCAGGGCAAAAAGGACAACTTTGCACATGAGATATCTCACAAGTAACAACTACAGAAACAAAAGCTCAACTTTTTCCATTATGAACTGTATTTACTGTTTAACTAACTGGTCTTTCATTGCTAATGGAACCAGACAAGCATCAGTCTGACCGCCTGCTTGTCCAAGCATGTAAGTAACATAACGTTATGTTGAAACGAAATAACAGTCTGATCAAACATTTTGCCTGATCATACATGTTACACTGTGACTAACTAGCTTTTACTCTGCGAAACAAGCTTCGTTTCCATGTCTTCTACAGGGATGGCGGCTGTTAGCTTAAGCTTCAGTCTGTTAGCACGATATCACACGCGTAGCCTTCA
This sequence comes from Gadopsis marmoratus, assembly GCA_036023855.1. NCBI lineage: Eukaryota > Metazoa > Chordata > Actinopteri > Centrarchiformes > Percichthyidae > Gadopsis > Gadopsis marmoratus. Next base: position 6,252 of record JAVQJF010030745.1, on the reverse strand, counting down.
GATTACATTTTAGTTTCTAATATGTTGATGAACATAAATGGACATCACTTATTAAGCATTTTTCGACCTTAACAGTTCCCAAAGCGCTTTTACAGATCGGCCTCATTCACACACCGATGGTGACGTAGCTGCCGTGAAGGTGCTGGACTCCACCGGGAGCAACTTAGGGTTCACTGTCTCGCCCAAGGACACTTCAACATGTGGAGGCAGGATCAAACCACCAACCCTGGGATTAACAGACAACCCGCTGCAGCTCCTGAGCCAAAAGAAAATAAGTTGTATGTGCTACATTTCCCTAATTTCCCCAAAACAAACATTTCTTCTTTTGAGTTTTTGCAGGAAATCCAAACTAGACAGACTAGATTTTTAATCACTTCCTTTTCTATTCTGGTCTTCTACTGTCTTGAATGTGTGTGTGAGCTCTGGGCTTTCTGTTTTCCCAACAGCCTCGCTGAGTTTACAGACACAAAGACTTCAGTAACAAATCCCCTCAGCTCCTCCCGTCTCTGGGGTTTATCTCTGACTGTGGGCTTCATATTAAACATCATATCACTGTTTCTTTGTGTGTTAAAACCGTGTGTGTGTGTGTGTGTGTGTGTCAGTGATCAGGGGAATTCAGCGACTCTCCAACAGTCTGTCACTGTTTATCTCTTTCGCTCTTTGTTTACATCCTCCGTCCTTCCTTTTATAGCTTTTTTTCCTCCTTCCTCCACAAAATATCTAAATATTTGATCCAATATTTAGTCCAGTAATATTTTTGGCCAGCATAAAGGAGTCTGGTGTTATTCTATATTTTTCTTATAATCAACACATTCCATGAAAAGACCTCAGTCCTGTCTGACTTCCTGTCTGTGGCTCTCAGTCCTGTCTGACTTCCTGTCTGTGGCTCTCAGTCTTGTCTGACTTCCTGTCTGTGGCTCTCAGCTCCGAGCTCATTGGCTCCTGCTGAAGATGTAAATCTTTAAAAACACCTCACAAATATGTAGTTTCATGTTTAAAAGTAATTTCACTGTAGGGTTGAGCTTTAAAAACTAAGGAATTAAGTAAACAGTGTTCTAACTTACGCTGCTAACGTTAGCATGCCTGGCCAACTAGCTTACTAGCTATTGTGGTAGCCTGACCCAACATTACTTGCAAGGCCAATGAACGCATAAATAGCTATGTTTTGCACATCCATAGTGTGAGAGCCAGCCATGGATGCTGCTATAGCAGAGTTTAAGCTAACGTTAGCATAGCCAACACATTTGCCAAACACATCCTAAAAGCGTTTTCTTGTGCTATGTTAAAAGATAAAAATAAAGCATCAGTCTGACCTCTTGCTCATCCAAGCATATGAGCTAATGTTGGCTTAATTAGCTAGCTAGCTACAGATGATAAAATCTGGCAAGAAACAAGAAGCTGCTTTTGTCTACGTCAGTCTGAAATTAATGCCTCAAGCCCAATTCGTACTGGACCAGAATTACCTGCAGACATCTTGTGATTTGTAATAATTGCAGCGGTCGTCTGTGATCTTAATCCCGTACGAATCTGCCATGTCCGTAATTTGCAATGTAAAAATTCCACTGCTAATTACCTACCATATGTTGGCAAACACAGAGGTCCTGGGATAATATTAGTCCCGTACAAATCTGCATTGTCTGTGATTTGGTGACCATTTGAACAATTTGATCAAATTGCTTTGGTAACGCGTGCACAAAGTCCTAGAAGGGAAATTTCTCAATCACATGACGCCCCCTGGTGATAGAAGCCCGTGTGAGGAGGGCTTTATAGTTTTAAGAAAATCACTAAATGTTTTGAAAGTAAATCCATCACCATTTTTATTGTAAATGCCAAATATGCAGTTATAAACTTGTGATTGACAGGCGTAGCAACAGTAAGTGAGGGTGGCGTGGCGATTGCTTTTCTGATTTTGCTTTTGATTTTATGTTTGGCTTTTGTAATTGCTGAGTTTGATAGCACTTATGACTATATAATGTTGCCTCTTCTATCTTGAGATAATAATTATTTTAAAATATATTAGCACCCGGGCCGCTCCTGTTCAGGAATCCTGATGTGTAAAGACTCTGGTATGAATGCTGTCAAACGCTCTGCACGCATGTTTAGGCACTCAGACATGATAGTGTTTGTTTTTCTAACGTAACACGAATATCATATAACCTTCCTTACTGTAATTAGGCTTTTTATTTCACTATTTCAGTATTTGAAGTGTGGTTGGACGGAAGGTAGATGTGTTTTCCAGATCAGGAATTCCTGAAGTTCCTCACCAACCAGAGATTCCAGTAAACACAGACGGCAGCACACGTAGCTGAAGTATTATCTTACTGTGCTGTGGTGCATCGGGTTACTCCATGTTTGTTGTTCAGGTGAAAGGTGATGACTGATTTCCTCTTCAGAAATGCAGCCAATAAAACCAAGCAAGAAACTTCACACATGGAGAAAGACAAGAAACCAACAGGTGACTGTATTTTTGTGTTTTTTTTTGTTCGGATTAGCTAGGCTAGCCGTTTCCCCGTTTCCAGTCTTCGTGCTAAACTAGGATAATCACATCGTGGACCATCGTTGTGCTGGATGTACAGAGATTAAGTTGATGAGACTGAATTTTAGGTTAAATTAAAATGAATCTGACTTGGTTTAGATAATTAATATGGAGTAACCAAAAATTCCCCTCAGTTGCTGGTTAGCTAACAAGCTAGCATGTTAGCTAGAAAATGTTAGCTCATTAGCAAGTGAAGCCTGTTGTTTGGGGAATCAATTAAACAGTCAAATATAAGTAGGCTAGTATACGGGGAACAAGTAGTTTTTTCAGGTAAAAGGTTTTTACAGTTTAAGACAAAGCTAAGCTAGCTGTTTCCAGTCTTTGTGCTAAGCTAGGCTAAACACATCCTTGACCTATTTCTACACTGAACACACAGAGACGAAACTGATATCCATCTGAAACGTTTGACTCAGAAAACAACAAGATCCCACTAGCTGCTCTTTTACTTTCTGTCACATTCATCAATCATAAATCGGAAACATTAAAACACCCCGAACACGAGCTGGAAAACCCAGCAACAAAACGCCGTCTGTGCCGTCGCAGCAGAAGAAGAAGAAAGTGGTGAATCATTGTGTGCATGTGCAGTAGAAGTGTATACACACATCTGTGCCTTTGTGTCTTTGTGTGGCGAGTGTGTGTGTTAATCACTGTCAGACTACCATCAGGCCAGGTGGTGTTGTCTTTAAATCCAAGTCCCAGCTGTACCTGCTCCACCTAATAACTCTGTGTGTGTGTGTGTGTGTGTGTGTGTGTGTGTGTCAGCGTCTTGGGATGTGGTTGATGATCCAATTCACTGGAGGCGGAGGCGGTGGCGTTTCCCACTCCCCCCAAATCACACCTCCACACCCTCAATACCCTCAACGCCATATTAAATCTTGCCACTGTTGTTTGTGTGTGTGTATTTGTATTTGTGTGTGTGCGTGTGTTTGTGTGTGTGAATTTTCACAGACCGCCATCCCCCCCCCCATGAGCTCGTCTTTTCTTGTTCTCCCTCCTCTCTCTGTTGTCCCTCATCCCTACATTTTGTCTCGTTTTTTTTCCCATCATGCCTTGCGAAATAACACACACACACACACACACACACACACACACACTTGTGCTGCGTGTCTGTTTAGACAACATGCTATTGTTACGACGAGAGAGAGACAGAAAGAGAGAGAGATTTTCACACAAAGACCCAGACAAGACAGCGCTGATGTCGTGGAAGAAATTATATGTGTGTATGTGTGTGTGTGTGTGTGTGCGTGTGTGTTGGCCGACTGTTGAGTGACGACTGCTGGGAGGCAGGGGGGGTGGAGAGAGATAAAAAGAGATGCATGTACACATGAACGCTGCAAAAATCTGGATCAGAATCAGAAATCTTTTTTTTTTTTTTTTTTTTTAGCCACTAAGCTTTTTGCATGTGAGGAATTTCGTTGGGTGTTTTGGTGCATAAAGGAAAAGACAACAAGTACCACAAAAGTTAAGACATTTACAGTAAAAACACTTAAAATTGGCCTGTTTTAACACGAGAAGAGCTGCACGGTGTTTAGAACGAAGAGGATGGACTGTGCAGATGTTGATGTGCAGACCTGTGTGTCAGACCGTCCACGTCTGTGTTTAAGTAAAAATCCTCACATCACATGGAGTTTGTCCTCTGCAAAAATATTCCGTCTGTGCAAGTAGCTTACTATGACCTATATATACATTTATTGTTAGGCGGCGACCTCTAATGTCCACAGGACGTTCCTCCAGGAGGCAGCTGATCGAGTGAAGCCCAAAAGTCAACGCTGATTTATTTGAACTCACGTACAAAACGAAACTTACAAAACTAACATAGATATTTTAATCCAAGCCAAGATCGTTAACCACGTATTTATTATTGTTACCATGACCACGGAGGGCCGGTACATCCTATAACAGCACGTCGTTTTGGGGAGTCATTGACAAAGACGGGGGCGGGGTTAAAAAGGACCTCAGCAGTCTGAGTAAGAAGGCCTTTCTCGGTCTGCCTTCCTGTCATCGAGTACCAGTGGTGGAATGTAAAATCCTTTTACAGATTCATTCACACACGGATAGAAACGTAGCTGCCATGAAGGTGCTGGTCTCCGTCAGGAGCAACTTAGGGTTCATGCAAGGACACTTGTTCCCGGGATCGAACCACCAACCTAAGATTAAAGGACGACCCTACCTCTACCTCCTGAGCCTCAGCCGCCCCGAAGTACTGTATAAGCTTATGTACATATTTGAGCTACTTGTACTTTACTTTAGTCTTTATTACATGTCAGATGGAAATATTGTACTTTGTAGAGAGAGAGACAGACAGAGTTGCCAATCAACGCATGTCTCTCCCCTCCATCACTGCAGTCCTTGGTTTCCATGGTAACCGTCTCCAGGCCAACGGCAGGCAACTGATGGGGGGGGGTCTTCAGGCAGGCAGGGACCAAACCCTCATTTAGCCACAAACACACACACACACACACAAATAATGTAAACACTAACATGCGTCTTTAAAATGCTGCAAATAAACACACATTAATTCACACACACTATTATACACACACACACACACAAATATAATGTGTAGTAAGTAGTCTGCTGTTTGAGTTTCACTCTCTCGACACACCTGATTAGTGTGTGTGTGTGTGTGTGTGTGTGTGTGTTTAACGTCCTACACCAGCTGACAGAGAAGCTGTTTCTGTCATTTCCACTAATCAAAGAAAAGGCTGCCGGCGCTGATAAACACACACACAGGAGAAGAAACCAGCTGGTGGATGTACAGAGAGCAGTGTGTGTGTGTGTGAGTGTGTTCTGACACATTAGAGCAGGTAGGGCTGTCGGACCGAGGCTGTACAGCAGATGCAGGATGGGGAGACGGTTGCCATGGTTACTGCTGTGGCAATGACGATGCAGTACAGATGCAGGGCAGGCGGAGTGCACGTTAACGCTCCTGCACACCGAAGTAGGTTTTGTCCGTTTGTTTGGAGACGTCACGCCGTTGAAAACAACCCCAATGATGTCGTACTGATGTCGGCAGGGTTCTGTTTAAAGCTGGAGGTGTGGATTCTGAAATAAGTGTCCGTTTTACCGGGCAGGGAGGGTCAGATGAAATATGCTACCCAGTTGCATTATGGGAAATGTAGGATCCAGTGTTTTAGGAGTTTGGTCCATATTTTCTTTAGTCTGTCCCCCAAACCGCACTAGCTGTTTAATACATCACGCAGTGTTATGCATCAGGACTCCAACTTTACCAAACGCAACATTTAAAGTAAGAATTCTTCCTCCATAAATATCCAATAAATAACAATCAGCTGCATAAAAGCTATTTTACGTTTTGATGCGTTATTTTGCTGATAATCTTCCTGTACTTTTATTTAAGTAGCAAGACTAAGCTTCTTTATCCATGCTAGTGGCTCTCTGCGGCTAGCTGCTAATGCCAGCATGCTAACACCGTAATAATAATAGCATGTTGATGTTTAGCGGATGTAATGTTGACCATGTTCACCATCTTAGCTTAGCGTGGTAGCATGCTAACATATGCTAAGTCGCAGCGAAGTGCAGCTGAGGCTGGTGGGAACATCTTTAGTTCTGCAGCTGTTTGGCAACAAACCAAAGTGTTTGTTAGGGGTAATCCATGAAACAACGCGCAGTTCCTTTTCGTATTTGTCACTGTTTCTTTATTGCCATTGAATCTTTCACACTCTTCAATTGTACATGAGCAGAGCTATATCGTACAC
>JAVQJF010030739.1:0-55373 GCA_036023855.1 Gadopsis marmoratus | reverse complement strand
CGACAACTACATTCTCTTCAATATTGAGTACAGTATCACAATTACTCTCAGCATCACATACATCTGAAACAAGTGATACTTCAAAAACAGCTTTTACTGCAACTTCATCACTCTACAGTTCCACTTTGACGCCAGCAGATGAAGATGGCTCAGGTGACCAAACCCCTGTCATGTTTACTCAGATCCCTTCTGTCACAACTTTATCTTCTCTCTATAGCACTGATGCACCAACAGCAACATCTCCTGTTTCAGACATTGAAAGCATAGCTACTTCTCTCTACAGTATTGAGAGACCAACACGAGTGCCACCAACTGCGTCCTTTGAATCTCAAAGCAAATTCCCATTCTCTACAGCAACAGATAAAAGTCAGATAGCTGAGACTCCACAGCCTGGTGTTGAATTATCAACCCAATCCTCACTACAGTTGACGACAGAGGAGTCTACAGATGCTACCCAATTGTCTTCTACAATTGCGGTAATGACAGCATCTGTGTCTGTGTCTGAGTCAGGAAGTGTGGATTTCACTGAAGTAGAGAGTTCAGGAGATGACACATCTCCATCCACAGATGAAATTCCCCTGGAAACACCAACAGCGGCCGTGCAACCCTCCGTGGAACAAACAGCATTAGCAGAAACAACATTTAGACCACCAATTACATCCACATTTGCCAAGGAAAAAAGTTCAAGTGATACAAAATTTACTACTGTCACAACAGGTCCCTATTCACTTGAAATCTCTCAACCCATGACAATCTCCAGTGTCACCCCATTTACCTCAAAGAAAACTTCTACTTATTTTGACATGGAGAGCTCTGGTTACTCAACTGAAGATGATGATTTAGAGTCAAGTTCAGACGGATCTGGTGCAGAGGTATCCCTTGAGACTACGACAAAGCCCCAGGATAAATTTACTATGGCAACAGATGAGACTGAAATAGATGAGACTCAGAGTGCATTCGACATGTTAAGCGCTGCATCCTCAACTCACTCAGGCTCACAGCGTACCAAGGAATTGATGTCATCAACCCAATCTCCACCCATGACAGGCACTGAGATTTACATTGCTGAGCAAGGTAGCGGGGTCTTCACAGATGACTCTGCAGTTAGGGATGAGAGTTCAGGTGCTGACCTTTTTGATGGGTCAACTATATTTGTACCAGACTCAAGTTCTCCTGTGATGTCCACTACTATAGCAGCTACAAAACAAATCACTTCATTTATTGCTGTTGCTGTCACTGAGGAGAGCTCAAGTGGCCAAACAACAGATAAGTCCACTGATGATGTTATTACACAAAATCCGACTGGTGCCGCAGTTTCTTCTCTTTACGGCACTGAGCAGCCGACAGCAATGTCTCCTGAAATCCACACTTCAACAGTTCAGGGGAGGTCAGGTGATATGTTCTCTCAGATGTCCTCACTGTCAACTTCAAATATTTATAACATGGAGTCTCCTGCTGTCACTTTGGTTACATCTTTAGGTTTGTCCTCCTCCACAGGAGTAACTGAAAGGTCAGCTGATCCATCTGTGAGTAGTACCACAGATACAAGCTCAGTGTATACAGAAGAGGATGGTCCAGGTGACCATACTGCTGATGTGCTTACTAAAGTGGATGCTATAGTGTCTTCAGTGTTCAGCACAACAAAAAAAACCATAACAGCACCATCTCAGGAAATTGCATCTGATGATACTACACTGAGTACAACCTCTTCCCTGTTCAGCGCAGAGAAACCTAAAACAACAACAGGATCACATGAAAGTGGAACATATGATACTCCAAAATCTGCTGTAACTTCAGCCTCTTCTCTCCTCTCTCTTGCATCAACATCAAGCCCAGACTTTACTTTGACAGAAGGAGAGAGTTCTGGAGACCAAACCACTGAGATGTTCACCTCAAAGCCATCAGTGATGGAGAGCATCACATTTGGAGAAGCAACAGGTAAAACTGAAACCTTTGTTTCCATCACACCAACCTCTAATGAGCAGGTTTCCTCACAGGAGGGTGAAATTACTTCAGAAAACCCCATCACTTCTGAAGCGACAGTGCCTCCTGTTTTGAGCACTGGGAAAGATAAAATGACTGTAGCTGAGCACATAATGCAATCCTCCTATACAACTATGTCCCCCCATACAATTGAAGCTTCAGTTAGTGGTCACACTACAGTTGACGTCACCACAGTAAGCTCCAGCAGTGAACATAAGCAAGAAAGATTCACATCGATGCCCACCCCTACTCCCTCCATTCATAGCGTTACAGACCAACAGGTTGTGATCTTTACTCCCAGTAGCAGTCAAGCCAAGACTGACCTAACTGAACAAGCACCTACCATGGCCCTGGATGTATCTAAACCATCAACCAGCACAACCATTATATTCACAGAGGAGGCAAAAGTTGAAGTTGGCCTGTTCTCTGCAGTTACAGACAGTATGAGGGAAGGCAGCCTCACTCCTGAGCTTTTCACCAAAGATAATACTATCATTGATGCAGATACTATTGCCATAGTTCCCTCTTCTTTGCTTTACCCAAGTATCCAGACAAAGGACGTTGAAGGTGTCACAGCTGTTACAATAACACAAACATTGACGGTAACAGAAGAACCAGAGGGTTCAGGGACTGATAGTGCCACCTTCTTTTCTCCTACATCAGTACCTTTACATGAAATTGCAGCCATTGATTTGTCAGTAGGCTCAACATCTTCTGAGGATTTACTGTCCACTTCAAAACCATCAACTGTGGAAGCTGTTTTTGGTATAGATACATTTAGTGAAAAGACAGTCACATCTGCACCTCAGGCCACCCCAGCTACTACTGTGTCAACAAAGTCAAGCTCTGAAGAAACATATAACTTGACTAAACCACATATAGTTTTCCCTACTGAGAATCAAACCAAACCATTTACAGAGTTGGTGAAGGATGATTTATCAGGCGAGGACAGTGCTGATAATGCCACTGAGTCTGTCACTGAGATCTCCGCCTCCTCATCTTTGCCTTCTCAAACCTCAACTGAAACAACAGACACAAACTCAGTCACTCCAGTGTCCAGTGAGGAGTATATGGTCAACACAATTGAAAAAGAAAAATCAATGACCTCCTCACACTCAGTCATTACAGCCACAAGTCATGGCACACCATCTGAAAAACCAGTGACATCTACAGCCTCTTCACTGTCCAGCACTGAGAAAACACCTGTTGCCCCTGACACAGAAGATGCTGATGAGGAGAGTTCAGGTGACCAAAACCAAAGTATGTTCACTGAAGGCATAAATACAACAGTTAAAGCAGAGCACATCTCACCAACCTCACCTGGAAGTGCCACAGGAAAAGTTGCAAAGTCACCAACAAGTATTTCCTCATCTCTCTATAGCACAGTGAAATCATCTGACATTTCTGAGACTGAAATAGCAGTATCAAGTGCTGCTTCCAGTCTTTTTAGCAATAAGAAGCCAACTGTAACATCCTCTCCTGATGTTACTACGAAGGATAGATCAGGTGTTCACACTCATGTGACAAAGCCGATGACACAGACAGCTGCTCCTCTGCACAGTACAATCAAAATGGACCAAATGCTATTCACAACAATGTTATCTTCTCCCTACAGCAATGATATATTTTCAGTGTCACGTAACACAGATGTTGCAAGTGTAGAAGGCTCTGGGGTCTCAGATACCACAATTGCATCACTTAAGACAGTAGCCATTCCAGTATCCCCTCTGTTCAGCACAGAGAAATCCACTACAATGACCCAAGAGGATGAAACTCAAACAAATGAGATAACTACAGAGGTAGAGAAAGCATCCTTGTCAGAAACATTTTCAACCCCTACTGATGAAGCAACGTTAACCCTAGTACATGAAGAGATTACAAGGGACCACATCACCTCTATATCGGCAAAAGAATTCCTTTCTACATCCACAGTGTCGTCTTTGGAAAGCACTTCAAAGCCTGATGTGGTGGTTCAGTATGTCACCACCTTTGTCCCAGAACCAGATACAACACCACCTGAGGGGTCCTTCCAACAGGCTAGGTCTGAGATCACGTTCACTCATCATCCCCACATTGACATCTCCTCTGAAAAAACGTTGTTGGCCACAACCAGCCCAATGTTGCCCAGTGAGGACTCAAGCCAACATTTTGAACCGAGTGATGTGACTCCCCAGACTGGAGTTCCAACCACGTTACTGGAAGATAAGACGGCTGAAGCACCAAGCCAAGCACCTATAACCAAAGAGGTTTCAACTGATGCTGAAGGTAGCACAGACACATCTACTGATGCTGCAGCAACTTTATGTCCTACAGCTGAAACAGTACATTCTAAAGGGACAGAGCCTACTGGGGTTGAATATTCAACTTCAAAACTTGCAACTGATAGATCTGCAAAGCCTGAAGAAGAAACTACAGCTGCAGAGACTGCATCTTCTACAGACCTAAGCCCAATGGAAAGATCTACACAGAGATCAAGTGAACAAACTCTAGAGGCAACAACTTCTTCACTTTCAATGCAAACAAAAATGATTCCATCCTCAACTGTGTCCTCAGTGTTCAGCACTGAGACTCCATTGGTGGATTCAATTTCAGATGAATCTGATCAAATTACCTCTGAAGAGTCATCAACTACATCACCCAAAATGGTGACAGGAGAGAGTGAACAGACTGCCATTTCCTCCTCTGCCACTGAGAAATCTACTGCAGTGTCACTTCAAACAGACACTTCAACAGATAAAGAAGGTTCACGTTATGAAAAGACATCATCAGAGAGTGAGGAGGTCTCTGTATCAACAGAAACCAGTATTATCATTTTAACAGATGAAGGTTCAGGTGACAATACATCTACTATCTTTGATTCTGACTCTGCCACTCCAGCTGTCTCATCCCTGTCCAGTAATGTTAAATTGGATATTATCACCAGCACTTTATCATCTGAGATGGCAATCACCCAATCAGATAAGCCAAAATCATCTACATATGAGCAAACCTCAGGTCAGAACTCACATGAGACCTTCATCACTGAAGCTTATGCAACACAATATTCTGCTGAGACCAGCACTTTCGAGTCACCAAAGAAATCATCTTCTCCTGTGACAGGATCAACAGATTCTGAAAACAAAGAGACACAAGATGAGGACCTATCAAGTACACATCAACCCATTGGTGTTACAAGTGCTGCAGAAATCTCTACAATTTCAGAGACTAAAATAGTGGTCACCACAATGCCAGCTGAACGCATTTCCTTTGAATCTACTTCAAATGTCATTTCAGCATCAGCACCATCACGACCTGAAGTTATGATCAAATATCTCATGACATCTTCCCCTGTACAAGATACTGCTCCAGATAAAAATAACTATGATGAGGCTAAAGATTATTTGAACCCAGATTATGAAGCACCAGACCCCAGCAATGTCGAATCAGTTCCACAGGACAATGAAACTACAACATCTAAGAGTCATCCTGTTGCTTCAGTGAGCATTACTGAAAGTAGCTCAGAGGAAAAGGCAACCGAGTCACCTGGAGTTGCAGCAGCAGTAATCACTTTCTTGCCTTCTCCCTCAGCTTCTGTCAGTGCAGCTGCATTCTCTAGTTCTGAGAGTGGGTTAAAAAGCAGCAGCATCTCAGAAGAAAGCATGTCCACAGCAAGCACTCTTAAACCGAATGGTGATGAGGTTGAGAATATTACATCTATGTCATCCTCTGTCCTTAGCACTGAGGCTGACAGTGATGTTGACAGTTCTGAGAGTGTGTCTGGAGAGATGATGACTACAAAGGAACCAAAGATGGACAGTATGGAGAAACAGTCTCTGTCCCCAGATGAAATCCAGACTGTGTTCAAGGTAGATGCTACCACAGCTTCAAAGATGGAGTCCGTTAGTATTGATAGCTCCTCTGGGAATGAAGAGGTTGTGGGCAAAATTGAGGGAGATGTCTCTCCTCATACTGAAATACCCACGAGGACCCATACAGAGTTCACAGCAATAACACTAGCTCAAGCACAAAGCCAGCCAGCATTAGATGCATCTGTAGCCACCACTCCATCATCTTTTTCTGAGAAAGATGAGAAACTGGACAGTGACATAACTGCACCTCCATCACTCACTGGAGGAGGACCACCACTAAGAGGGGAGGAAACAACTGCGCTACCTGACACAGGACTGGATTTGGGGCAAACCGTCTTTGGTGAGACTCTTGAAATTCCAGGTACATTTCTTCAAATGGCTTTCGTTGGAATTCACCATGTGTAAGCTCAGAATACATTTCCATTGAAAACAACTTTTATTATGCTTTTTTTAATCTCTAAACAGAAGATCACTCGTGTTCAGAAAACATTTGTCTGAATGGAGGCTCCTGTTACAAGAGTGGCAGCATCTATACATGTTGCTGTGCTCCTGGTTACATCGGTGGTCTTTGTGAAACAGGTAGGATACTGTGTAGCAAGAATTCCTCTCACAATATCTCATTGCCTTTACTTTCACCCAAGAAGTGTCAAAGTAATCCTAAAACTAGTTTCAGTGTCGTAGGGACTAAGAATTTTTCTGGCGTACTTTTGTTATTCACTATGTGTTTCTTATGTAGATATTGATGAGTGCCAGTCAAACCCTTGCCGCAATGGAGGTACATGTGTTGATGGGCTGGCTTCCTTCACATGTGTGTGCCTCCCAAGCTACTCTGGGCTGTACTGTGAGGACGGTAAGATTGTGGTTAATTTGATGGATTCTCTCCCTACCCTCTTTCTGAGTATTGTGGTTCTGATTAATAAAAGCTCTTCATTCGATTAAGTTTGTAAGTGGTTCCAACCATTTAAACTGTCTGGACTCAGTGTAAACTATTTCATATGACATGATAGAATAAACAATTGCTGGTCGTGCATTTGATAATCTGTTTAGAAACTTAATGTAATCACTCACCTGAGTCCCTGGGAAATAAAAAAGAAATGTCTAAGGTTTCTCCCAGGCATTAGTTGAGTCATGAACACCATGTTTATCTCACCACATCAATCACTATTTGCAGTCTGCTTTTAGCATTGCCTAAAGGTTTGCAATGTATGCTAATACTTGGGTTGCTTCAAGCACCCTCAAGCTTTAGTGTGCACATGTTTCAGACAGACAGAAAGTTGACACATTTTCAGAGTAGCCTATTTCAGCCGTTAGGTTCTTATTGCCACGTCTTTACTGCAGATATGCTATGCTAGACTTCAAGTCACGTCTGGATATTTCCGTCTAGGACCAAACAATTAGACTGGAAATCACACTGATGTTCCACCTAACCAAGTTTACCTACACAAGACATTTCTGGAATATAATGGATGAATTTAATCTGAAGTTCCCATATCCACACAATTTTACTTTAGATCCCGAGTTGCGCCCCACTGTCAACCCAAGTGTGTTGAACCCAGGGCACCATCTGCCTTGGCTGATATCTCTTGACCAGTGTCTACACCCTACATTTTGTCAGGATCACTCATCAGTGAATCACACCCAGATTGTGTACTCAGACACAGCTGCTATCTTATAAAGTTCTGCCAGGAAAAAGGGTGAAAAAAAGTAACTTAAAGAGGAACAACCCAGAAATTCTGTCTCTGTTATTGTCTGTTAATGTTTGGAAGCTTTATTGAGGAGGGGAGGAACAAACACACAGTAAACTCAATTGCTGCAGTACATGTTGGAACACACACACCATCGCCAGAGTCAAGATTGGGATGGTACCAAGGTGTTACTGGGAAAATCTCTAAGCTTTGGTGAAATAGTGCAAAACGTGGTCTACTTTTAAGCACTTCACTTTAGCCCAAACCCATTTTAAATTTTTTAAACCCATTTTCTAGGTTTGACATAAATTTGACCTGTTTACGACCGCATACCTCATCCTCCATTAATGAGTCTGACTGTAATTTGGAATCTTGATTCACTGATTTAGTTGTATATGTATAAATATCTGTGAAGAACTCTGAGAAGAATAATGTTTTATCATAATAATCACATCTTTTAGCACTAATTGGCACTGAATTGGATCTCTTCTTGTTTTGCCTCCACGTCCTTATAGTGCTGACGTTAGGGGCTGTAGGAATTAATCTGTCACGTTGTTATGAGTACTGTAGATGCAATAGATTTGATGATGTCATATATACTGAAGTGGTGAGGTAAATAGATGCATGGATGAATGTAACAGCTAAAAAGTGTCCTTTTGAAAATGCACTTCATGTCAGGTAATCTGTTGTGAATCAGTTCTTCCTGTATGCCTCATTCCCTCTTGCTTTCTGTCCCATCAGATACAGAAACATGTGACTATGGCTGGCATAAGTTTCAGGGCCATTGCTACAAGTACTTCCCCCACAGACGAAACTGGGACACAGCAGAGAGAGATTGTCGCATTCAGGGGGCTCATCTCACCAGCATCATCTCCCACGAGGAGCAACAGTTTGTCAACCGTAAGTTAAATATCGCAAGAATTCATAATTGATCATAACATAATAAGATTAAAACAGAACAAGTTCTCATTTAAAGCCATATCAAATACACAAATGTAGTTGTACAGTAAATTCAGGAAAATTATTCAGACATTGAAAATTCTATCGCTATCTCTCTCCTCCGCTTGCACTTTATGTAACTGAACAGTCCAAAAAAAAACATAGGGTAACAGAGAAACGCAATATGCTGTGTTTCACTCTACCCTGTATGGTAGGTCTTGGACAGGACTACCAGTGGATCGGCCTGAATGATAAGATGTTTGACAATGACTTCCGCTGGACTGATGGAAGACCTATGGTAAGATAGGTTGCTTTCTCACATATTTTTTTCACAACAAACATGGCACAGAGATAGTGTAAATACTGTATTTTGCAAAAAAATGCTAATGACAGATACAATCATCTAGGGAGAGTTGTTCTTTTTAGGGGCTGTGGTGACTTTCTCATGACGTACTCTGCTTCCTATTGCTACACCCTGCTGGGTGACTGCTCTGGCAATACATCTGATGTAGAACATGTTGTAAGGAACCACTGAATCATTTTAATTAACATGAGCTCAGCGTTGGCGAACCAATAGCTGCAAGAATGCAAGAAGATGATAATCTAATGTAAAAGAATATGCAAGGGAGGGAAATGCACACTGTTTATATATGCAGTCTTTATAAAACAGCACGAAAGTGGGAGTGCGTTTTAGTGGTTGTAGCTCCTGAAGAGCCCCCTCACTAGACAGGAAAATGGTTAATTAATATGTACATTCATGTTGTACAGAATGATGGCCTCACTTCAAAGATAATCCTCCAGGACCAGAGATAGGGGAAGCATAGAGACATGTTGGTGGTTAGAAGATAAGAACAGGCCGCCTATGGAGACCCTTGCTCAACTGAGAGATTGAGGAGTGATGAGGGTGTGAATGACTCTGTGTAGAGGGGGGGTTGGCAGGCGCAGACAGGTATGGAGCCTCTACAACCCCCACACACATCAGAGGGGCCGGCCAGCAGGCAGCCACCCAGGGGAAGGGCCACCAGGCAGGCAGCCATACAGATGGACAGCACCTGTGCTCTGAAAAAAAAGAAAATGGATAGAAGCAGCCCAGGGGGTCTGGTGGGTGGTCACCTCCAGTGGATTTAAATTATAAGACTTCTTTAAAACAATTTTTAAATATTTATATTTGGGGGAAAAAAAGATTAATATTAACAGTAGGGCACTGAAACACCAAAGTTAGTGTATCTTTGGTTGTGTGTGCATGTGTGTGTGTGTGTGTGTGTGTGTGTGTGTGTGATCAAAGTGTGTTTGATTATTTTGAGGAGGATGCAGGTCTGCTGTGCAGTTGATGGGTGACCCATTTGTTAACTTGAAGTGAGCTAAGCAGGAAGTTGGTGTGTGTGTTTGTTAACTATAATGACAGAGTAGCAGAGCCTCAGGGCATGATGGGGGGGGGTCACAGCTTTGAAGAAACTGTTTGACTGTTTGAACCTCCAATGCGCTGAAAGACTGCAGGTAGCATCAAATCTTTGTTGAATGCCCCACAGCATTACAGTTGTATGTATACTGTATTACTGTGTAAATGTACATCTGTATGTGTGTGTGGACTTCTCACATAATGCTTGGCATGCAGACTGTGATGTAATGACATAACACTTATACTTTTCCATTATCACAAAGCCCTCTACTACAGTTCTGTGGCTTAATGTGAGATTTGCAGCACAGTAATGTAGCTGGCTGTTACCTGAAGGTAGTTTATACAGTAAGGCCTTCTTTTTAATGTGTTGGTTTCTGTGCCTTGTTATACAAGCCTGCAAGGGTTCCTCAGAGCTGAACTATGATTAGGCCACTGTTGGCTCCTAGAAAGATACAGTTGCTCCATCTTGTGGCCATTAATTAAAATCACAGTGATGGGAAACTGCTGCCAAAACAGCACTGGAACTCTTTTTTTGGCATCAGGTTAGGGGAAGGAGGTAGATGGTAGTAAAAAATACATGTGCTACTACCATTGTTGTCTTTAGCATGATGTCATGCACTTTATCAGACAGATTAAATATACACAATAGATAACTACTGCTCCTAAAATAGGTTAGACATCTATGCTAGTGTTAGAATTTGTGTGTTTTATATGACACATAAGATATATTTACATTCAATGTAAGGATGCAAAACCCATCGTAATATCTGACTCTTTATACTCTGCTCTTATTTCAGCAATATGAAAACTGGAGGCCCCACCAGCCTGACAGCTTCTTCTCTTCTGGCGAAGATTGTGTAGTGATGATATGGCATGAGGACGGTCAGTGGAATGATGTTCCTTGCAACTACCATCTCACCTTCACCTGCAAGAAAGGCACAGGTAAAAAGACTTAACACAAATCACCTCGTACTTGACTGAATGCATGAATTTAGGTGTGATGGAGTCATCTGTTACTGTACATTTCCTAACCTTAATGTTATTGTCACTTCTGTTTCTCAGTGGCCTGTAACCAACCCCCTCTGGTGGAGAATGCACATACCTTTGGTAAGAAGCGTGAGAGATACGAGATCAACTCACTGGTGAGGTACCAGTGCCAAACAGGCTTTATTCAGAGGCACGTCCCAACAATCCGTTGTCGTGGGGATGGACGATGGGATAGCCCTAAAATCGCCTGCATGAATCGTAAGTACAGCAAGTATTTCTCTCAATAGATAGATATTGATCTGCGTGTCGCCCAGTGTATAGGACTTTTAGAGCTAACATATGATTTCTCTCTGAAAGCATCAAACTATCAGAGGACCTTTACCAGAAGACATCAACACAACAGTCTCTACAGCATCAACAACTTCAAGCGATGGCCGGATGAGGCCTTCCGCTTTCACCATCAGCTCTACCGGGGAAGGAGAGACAGAACTGAACATTAGCGGAAGTGATAGCCATCTAACATGGCACAGCTTCCCCAAGACGAGAACACATGGTTGATTCCTGTGTGGAAAGAGGAAAAGGATTCTCGAAGGAAAAACACAAGACAAACTCATCAAAGAAACCAAAAGGATAACCTGAATTTTTCCTGCATTTTGGATGACGATGGAACCTTATGAAGTGCCTTTTAAAGAGATTTTGATACGTGAATTTTCTTATCAAGGGGCACTGTTTTATAACAATGCCACTGTGGATAAAATACTTTCAGCTGGCTACTGGAAAAGCAAAAAGCACACTCATCATTTTTAAAAATTGTTTTCCTTTTTCCTTAGCTTAATCAAATAATACATTCATAACTGTTGTCTGATACATTTGTACACCAACTGTGTTATTTAAAATCACCATACGTGTTCCTTCATCATAGAAAAAATAGCTGTTGTGAAATTAAAGTGCTTATGTTATGTAAAGGAATCCATTATGTTGTTGTGCTGTTTTAAGTTGGACTTCATTTTAATGATCATGAAGTCCTCAGATTTTTATCTATGTTTATTCTATGTCATTATATGAGATCCAAGTTTGGCTTCTCAGAACACAAATGGAGGCAACAGTGGCAATGATTGATCAGGCAAAGGACTCACTGTTTACACTGGTAGAATCTTAGTACTAGTTCTTCAGATTCCAGATTAATAATACACTCAAGTCTGGGGAAAATTTCACTCAGCAGTTAACTGCTGGAGGCCTTCGTTGTGGTGGCAGCTTTCAAATTACCAAATTACGACTTTCATTAGCTCCAGCCTTCACTGAATGTCCTCAATGTCTTGTCAAAATAAATGTTTATGGATAGATTTCTACAGTGTGAAATTTAAAAAACTTCTTTTGCATGATATTTTGGCATGTAATATGAGAGAGCACTCTCTAAGTACTTACCAACAAAGCCTTTATCTGCTGATGGAAATCCGTCATTTATTTTAAAATGAAAGAAGGGAATTGTGGCTCAAAAAGTCTGTATTTTCTGCTCATGTGTGCATAACTTAAAGTTAGTTGCTACAGCATGTTTACAATAACAGTTATGCTGTTCATAATTACACACCAAAGAGTCTCCTGCTGTTGCACTGCAGCTTGTGATGGTTTTCTACATAATGCTTTTTTTTCTGCACACTTAAGGTTTTTGTTGCTGTTGTCAATTAGAATCAGCCATTGAGAGAATGTATTTTGTGAAACACTCAAAAAGACTTGAACGTAACGGCTGTTTAGGCAGAGATGCATATAATTTATTTTCAAGCTGCTCTTGATCTCCTTACTTGTTTTATACTGACAGGTAAAATATGATGCTGTCATCTGGCCCAGCAGTGCTCTTCATATATTATTATTGTATATTCAACAGGAGACCAGCCACAATCACAGAGTGTCTAAATGGTATGCATTGAAGATGATAAATTACTTAACGGTACAATGGATATATACATCTTTTTACATCTTTAATGCCAGCAGTGGACCAAAGAATATGGAGGGCCCCATCGGCTGCAAAAATGTTCTGTAACATTAACAAAATATTTGTGGATGTGGTTATGTGTGTCTCCAGCAGTTTTTTAAATGGAAAAATTTATTTGTTTTGTCTGCCAATGAATGTTTGTGTGTGTGTTTCAGCTTTAATGTGCATATAATATCATTTTATATTTATAACATTTTATTTTCTACTTTACAGTGTGAATGTCTGGGATGTTTGTGAATTTTTTAATGAGATGAAACTGTTTTTTTTTCTGCTTTAAATCACCAAAGAAATAAAATATTATATATTATATACGATTGACATGTAATTTGGACTTTTTACAGACGTTTCGGGGAAAGACATTGGGAACACTTCATGGTGTTTGAGTGAGTTGAGTGTTTGTGCATGTTCTCCTTGTGTTTGTGTGGGATTTCTCCAGACGTTGTGGTTTCCCCTTAGGTTTGGTGGAATGGGGAGTTTAAATTGTCCGTAGTTTGTCTTTCTGTTTTGTAGCGCTTTGATGAAGTAGCAACTTTTTAACAGTTTTCCTTTATTGCATGCTTGGAAAGTGTGCCTGTTGTTAGGTCCTCTCACACTAGGGTAAATTTTGTATGGAGAAAGTAGTACATTGGTTTCACCAGCAGGTTGTGCTATCAGACTAAGCCATCAACCTGAGTTTTTGTCTGTTCAGTACCATAGGAAAAGGTAGATATTTCAATTCCTTCCATGAAGCACCTACACAACTCATGGAAACTTAATGTGAAGATTTGACACAATTCTGTGAATCACAGTCACTCTCTGTAGAACATCATACCAACCTCCCACTTTCAAAGTATTGTAGTGTCTTTGTCATACATCAGACACTTCTGAAAAACCTATCAGACATGCTCTACAGGCTTCTTGGTAGACAGACGGCACATTCATGGGGAGCAAATAAGAAATGGCAATGTGAATTATAACAAGCATATGGAGGAAGAACTTGATTGGGGAAAAGTGACGCCTACTTTATGCTGAAATGGCTGATGCTGCAGAACTGTGGACCTGCATAAATGCACCACACTATGTTTTTTTTCAGTCGATAGCATGGCTGTAGGTGGCTCCTCTTGAATGTCAAATAGCTCTTATCATTATATGGTGGTGCATAAAGGAAGCAGAAGAATTCCCTTGGTGTGAAAACAAGCTTTTGAGTACATTACAATTCACCACTATTCCCAGAGTGCCTCCTTATACAGCAGTGACTTGAAGTTCGCATTGACACTGCACAAAGCACCATTACCAGGGTGATTACATCAAGTTGGTCGATGTAATCTTTGTGTAAGTTGGGGTTGCTGTGGTTTTCACTGTGACTGCCCACTCTGTCATTAGAGGAGACTTGGCTTGTGATTAAAGGCTGCTCCTGGATGCCCATAGCGAGAGTAAAACCTACTCTCTTGCCTCATGAAATGCAGATGTCTCATGGGTGATCAGTGGAAAAACCTAGCCCTCTCAGCCCAGGTCTCTCTGGGATTTAACAAGCTTTCTAGGTTTGTTTTGGAAAGGAAATGCACTCTGGCCCCTTCTGATAGCTTCTTGGGCTCAACAGGCGCCTCAGACTCTGTCTAGGCCGATGCAGTGTCTATCATTCACTCATTACCCTGCTGTTTTCCTGTCAAGCTACTTAATCTGAATAGGTGTGAATGACAGGAGTTTGAAACGTAGCATCATCAGATTTGCTGAAAGCACAACATTTGATTGGTTGAAACCACAGAAGCAAACCAAATGAAATGTTCAGCGGTACTCCTGCAAAATCAGTCAACAATGTGTCCAAAACAGCAATTGCTTATCAATTTTTACTGTCTGCTTCCAGCATGAACATATCAAGAAACAAAGAAAAGATCTCTTCATGTCACAAGTGTGTAGAAGCATAATTGTTTTGCGCATTTACCTAAAGCATGTAACAGCATAGTTTACTCCTCAGGATTTATTTGAGAATTCAACATTATTATTATTATTATAATATATTATTTTCTATGCTGAAACAAGTGTGAAGAGTTCTGCACAATCTCTCTTTTTCTTCTGTTGCTAATGGACCCACACATTTACTTTTGTGTGGCATTTCACTGCTGTATTAATCTGACCCCATTCCCATGCATTCCCACAAGCACTCTTTAAGACTGCAGCAATGTTTCCTTTGTGTAACTTAGTGGTGATCTGGAAGCCTGGCACTGAATAGAAAACTGCCAAAGAATAAATAAATGAGAGAAGAGTCTAATCTTAAGTCCTCTCAATGACATGGACTCATGTACAAGACATGAGACATGGACTCATGTACAAGACATGAGTACATGCCTTCATGCCAGATACATGGCCCCTAATTTGGCATCTTAAACAATAATGTTTAAACCTCTGGTTAAACCTCTGTATCTCCACATAATACATGATTTAGGTCCAGTGGAAATGAAAATGCTCATTATTGAAGAAGGGACACTTTCAAAAAATGTATTTAAAAGTTGTATTCTTTATTTCAAACTGCTTTGTCGAAAAGGTTACGTGGTGATAAGATACAAAAAATGCCTTAACCTGTTTTCATGCGCAAGTGTGTAGAAATGCACAAGCGTGACAGACATTTTTAAGTTCTGCTTTCACAAACAATGCATCACCATAGTCCACATGTAACCTGCAGTAAATACCATATGTCAGTGCCCAGGGTTAGAAAAAGTATAAAGGGAGAATGAAACAAAAAATATCAAATTATTTTTGCTACTAATACCTTTAAAGGGTGCTATGTTCTGGTTTTGGTACACCTTTAGATTATCAGGTCTGTACGCCCAAATACTCACTGTGAGCCATAGGAAACTATTATGATTTCTTTGTTGGTTTTGATTCTTTATTCCCAAACACATATTCAGATGCAGTCACTACAGCGATCAACAAATTTCATCATCAAATCCTTATTTGGGAGTGTAAGTGATCACCAGTATTACTCAGGTCTTTAAAAGAATAGAGTACTAGTGGAGTACCATTTACAGCTCATAACTTCAGTAAGATAGTAAGTTAGTTGTACTTTTTTACAGTAACTACTGTAAAATTAAATCTCTTGTTAATCTTAGGGACTTGCTGCAACTGTTAGACAGTCAGGGTTATGTTTTGGTAACAGGTTGTGTTCATAGCAAAAGGGACAAGTCTGTACTTATTCTGTATTCACTATCTGGCTGAAATATTTAAAAAGAACATTTTAAACACAAAAAACTACATTGACAAATGTAATTTAAAAAAATGTAAAAAACATTTTGTTAAAGTAAACAAACATACTGCGTGAGGTTGCAATAGTAAAAAATATTTTTCAAACTGTAATTGGGACTTGGTGTAATGGGAGATGTCAATGTAGAATAGGTCACAGACCATCAAGACATTTACATTCATTTTCTTAAACAGTAAATTTGAACTCATCAGGTAGAAATACCTTTCTGCAGTTTAAGAGCTTCTCTGATTAGATTAGTCATGAACACATCTTGGCTAGTACAACAGTGGTAGCCAAGATATGTTCATGACTGTAATCAATCTAAGGTCTTTCACTGATGTGACAATGTCTTGATAAATGTGTGAAATATCACATTGCTTTGTTCTTTAGACAAATTGTGAAGCAGCAAATATCATCTGCACGTAAGCATAATTCTCAAAATCTTTAACTTCATTCACTATCATTCTGTGGAGGACAACCCAAACTTAGATGTTCCACAACATCAAGTTCTTGTCTCTGTCACATCACTCGTACACAACAGTCTGTGTAAAATTAATGAATGCATGTTAGAGTTTAATGGCTAGAAAATATGTTGTCCTTAATTGCATATGGATGTAAGATAGACAGTATATTTTTTTAGGAATTAAAAAAGGTTATCACAGTTTCAGAAAGGTATTGAGTTCATGCTAGTTTTTATTTTTGATTCTATTGGTCGTGGCTGTTGCTGCTCTTTGGTGGTTAGGGCTTCCCTACTCCAAACTACCCCCTCTCTAATAATAATGCTTGTAGCAATACACGCCATAAGACTTTTGATCCTTGTTCGGGAATCCAAGGAAGCGCACTGCAGCTTCTGTGGGGCTGCAGTTCTTGCGGGGCCTGGAGATGGGGTAGCGGACACTTCCGTCAGCCAACCAGCCAGCATCGCAGCGATCGTAGCCCTCGAGCTTCCAGGCGGCATACATGTGGCTCACCTTGCCGATCTCTGCACCATCGTTTTTGCAAGCCTGCACAGCCTCGTCAAAGGTCAGCCTGTGGGGTTGGACCAGCCAATAGAAATGTCCTGACAGCAGAGAAGGCAAAACAGACAGTCAGGAGAGGAACTATATTGTCTTTTTAGAAGGATTTTATTCCCTATTGTTTACATATTCCTCGGTCTACCAAGAAAAGCCATACATAGCACATTTTTGACAGAACCATGAATTGCAATGTGTTCCCTGCTACAAGCCCACCACAAGACTACTGAATAACAAAAATAATGAATCAGTGTATCAAAAACTCACCCTCAAGAGCAGGAGCATAGCAGAACACGTCAAAGCGGCTCTTCTTGTCACGGCGGCCATAGCTTATAACACCAGGCATACTGTTGGAGCCACCACAAGGTGCTCTGGGTTTGGTGATGGGATACTGCACTGTGCCGTCGTTCAGCCAGCCAGCATTACACCAGT
Organism: Gadopsis marmoratus; assembly: GCA_036023855.1. Classification (NCBI taxonomy): domain Eukaryota; kingdom Metazoa; phylum Chordata; class Actinopteri; order Centrarchiformes; family Percichthyidae; genus Gadopsis; species Gadopsis marmoratus. The sequence continues at coordinate 37,880 of JAVQJF010030739.1, read as the reverse complement.
CCAAGCCGCCCTTCCAGGCCTCAAACAGCTGCTCAAAGTTGGCAACCGTAGCATTCTGGTCCGCACAGGCCTGCACAGCATCGTGGAAGTTCAGGTTGTAGCGGCCCAAATGGGGGTGGTATGGGAACACAACACCTGAGTGAGGCAAAAGAGATTTAATGAATGCGATATGTCAGCCTATCAATTTTTGTTTAGTTCTATGTTAGGAAATGGAGGCCTATTAGTCTTTCAGGTCTATCAGCCTGCAAAATGTCCGCTGTTTGCTAACTCATTAAGTTTGTGATTGTCTGCTCTTCAGCATAGAAGAAAAGAACACCTTATGCAAACTAGGTGTTACGTTCCGCTGCATTACAGATCAAGCGAGATACTCTGCTTTAAGTGCATGGATCCAACAGGAAGAAGTAAAATAATAATTCAAAAGTGACTGTGCACATCGCTACAATCCAAATCAAGAGAAATATGTACATGATGCTGCAGACTTAATTGAGGAAATGCTCTGGTATTTACAACATAGTTCCTTCCTTACACCAAGTTTTACCTCAGTATATTATCAACTGTATTTCATTATTACCAAAAGATTAATAAAATAAAATTACATGCGTGTGTCCAGCCTCCACCCAGATTGATCCTTCCCAAATGTGAAACACTATCAACAAAATGTGGGCGGGAGCTGCTCTTCGGTGCAGAAGAGAACTAACATGCAATGATTTAGTGTGTCACCATGCAATGTTTTATAAATATGTAAATAACCTTTTAACTTGCATTAAAAGCAATTTATCCTTGTATGGCACAATTTATAAGGAAGTCAATTTAATGATTATAAAATCTGATGAGTCAATCAGATATATGAGGATATGGACCGGAAAAGATAGAAAATGTGTTTCTGTTTATTATGTTCAGATGTGACCATGACGGAATCATTCTAGCGGTTTGGATAAATCAGCACAAGCTGTCTGTTTTTTTGTTTTTTTGTTTTGTTTTTTCTGCGAAAAGGAAATGTGGATGTTTGCAATCAGTAGAAACAAAAACATTGTTGAGGAAAATGATTAATCATAAATGATGCATTTTTAACAGTGAACTGACACTCATCCTTTAAGTCCCATCCCTAAGCTACGTTTTTAAACAAATTAAAAAAAGAAACAGGATTTACCATTATTGGCACCACCATACACTTCCAAGAGAATGTCTTGTACGGTGTCTTCCATCCCGTTGATGATCTCACAGCGGTATCTTCCAATGTCATTCATGGAGATGTCAGTTATTACAATGGAGGCATCTTCATTGTCGAGCTCCGCCAAATAGACACGGCCCTCGAAGCTTCCATAGGTCTTCTTGTGCAGTCCCATTGAAAGCAGCACATCCTCGTTCAGTGCTTCATCACTTGCCACCTTGGTCCATTTGACTCGGATACCAGTGCTACCAAAGGACATGGTGTCCCTGGCCGGGAGCCGGCAGTACAGGGTGACGTTGACACCTACATCAGCGAAAACCTTAACTGGAAAAGAGGAAAACATAATATGAGCTTACTGGGGTTTAGTGGTTATTAGGCATATGATACTTGGATTTAAACTGGAAAATATTATGTAATGTTTATATAAATTGGATTTTGTGCATTGACTCCAAAAGTTGCATCCAGAAACGATTGCTTTGATTTTGTACTTGGCATGAAACTGATGTTTGAGAAAACACCAAAAAAGGAAGAATGCTGCCTTTCCAATTCTTCTGTCTTTATTGGTCTTTCTTCTTTGTGCATAATTTTTTACACAGCATCTTTCGGCATATGTGTACTGTATGTGTTATTGTACTACACATGCATACACATACACAGTTAAAGGCATGCTCTCACACAAAACTATCAAAGAGTTTGGGGATATCCTGTTTGGTTCTTAGATACAGTCTTGGACACCAGCCAGTCTTCAGCTCCTGGAGTCAATCGCCCCCTTCAGCCTCCTTCCTGGCACATAAACCTTTGGTTCCTCAGCATTAATCCTCAAATTGAAATGCTTATCTTTCATTCACTCCATCTGATGTTGGTAAAGTATGTCAGGGGCCAAGTGAATAATAGGAAAAGTAATCAGATAATTTAGTTAATGATATACAGAATCTAGCTGTAATTCTTATTTTTAATTCGCGTAGCTGCTCCCTTTCTATCCTTCCTGTCCAAACTAGGCCACCCTTTATCTTGAAAAGGCAGGTCATTTATGTCTCATCATGGGTTCCCACAATCTCCTTGACCTCCATGTTTAGACCTCACAGAACTTGCTTAGTTAAGAAGACCCCAGCCAGCAAGGGGTGGCCCTTGCCATGCAATAATAAGCACCAGATGGATGTATGTACACGACCCCTGACCCCCACCGCCACAGGTACAGCCTTGAACAATCAACGTTGTAGGTAGAGTCAAACTCTGCAATGTGCATATGACTAAAACAATATGGTAATTACAGAACTGAAAAAAATCATTCATGTCTGCAGACATAACTATTAATCTTATGCAACCAAGTAGTTTTTTGGTGTTTCAACATCGTCCCTTATTTTCTTCCCACTAAATCAATATGGATGCTTTCTGTCTCTCCTCTCTGATTGAGGATGCCAGCATTTGTGTTGAAGCGCCTCACTCTGAGCAGCAACACACACACACACACACACAGAGCCATGACTGGAATACTGTGTCACTGGCTCTTCAACAGGGAAATCGTTTACCACATGAGCAATACAGGAAATATTTGGAGCCACTGGCTTGCTGCCTTCCACTCTGATGAACCCATAACCTGCCCCCCAACACACATGTATACACAGGGAGGAATGACACTGAGACGACTTCTAATCATGGTTAAACTGTCCCAATCCTCCATTCTAACAGTAGTCACGTGTCTGGACTTTGTTGCTGATGCTCGGATCATTAATATTGAGTTCTCCTGCAGAAGGATTTAATTAGCAGAAGCACTGCTGCCAGACCTAATCTACCTCTAGTCCAACCTCGTGCCACTTTTTCTTCCATTTTATCATTTTTGTTTTATTAGACTGCAAACCTCCTCATATGCCAGAGACCACTTCAATTACCCTGTCACCAGACCCAGTAGCCCCACTCACTGTTTGACTGGTCAACAAGATGCCAGGTATTTTAAAGCTAGGAAACACCCTTCTACCGCTGTTAATTGCTAACGTCATTGAAAGCTGTGAAGACTGTAGAAGTGGGTTTAAAGCAGTTCTGTCAGTGAGGAATGACTCACACCTTCGCCGTGCCTCATAAATTCTCTGCATGGGTAGCAGTTGCATGACGTGTGATTGAAACCTGAAGGACCCAGAATGACTTAACTGCTCATCAAAAGCCCTGGCAAAGGTGAAGGCAGTGGTGACGTCAACAGCCGTTCACCAGATGTGATGCAATCCAACATTTATGCCTAAAAATGTCCTAATTCTTCTAAATCTTACTTAGGAAATTGGAGTTGATAGGACAAAGGGGTACATTGTACTGTCTTATGAAAACACTGCTCTATCCAGAGATGAAAACCAACCGCTGGATGTGGCTTGTGTACCTCATAGATCAATGAATGAAAGCATAATAAAGAATTGTGGTGCAACTTTGAAGATAATGATGCCTGAGAGACAGCAGTGGCAGACAGAAAGACAGGCATGTTGAAAGTAAATCAAATACTCTTTCCTGCTCCTGTAGTTACGGGCAAACACATGTCCCACAGGAGATTGTGGTCCCGGCCATGTGGGGCACACTGCACTCATAAAGCAGCAGCCTATAATGTGTACTTAGCCTTTCAGGAAGAGAAGGGAGCCAACTACATCCTATTTATATAAGAGTCTCTAAGGTCAAAGGTGGCGCCAAATTTTAATTTAAGATAAAAAATGGGCCGTCAAAAAATTCTGACCAGTTTCTATCTGAAGCTTTTGTGGACCACAGCTAGGAATGAAAACACTGCAAATAAGTAAATGAGCACATGTGCATGACAATAAAAAAGCTCTGCAGCTGCAGCCAAGACCTACTGCCATTTTATGACTGAGCACAATTCTCTCACTCTGTTAAAGTTGTATTAGTAAGTGATTGTAACCATCTGCTTTTATTGTGACACTGAACTGTAAACAACATTACAGTCTACTCAGTGGCCTATATATAATATATGCATATATATAAAAAATACCTTAATTATGTTATTAAAACCCTAAGCATCATTTTCACTTTAAGTTATTGAATGATCAAAATGTTTGATTGTCTCAAATCTCTCCTCTATGAAAGGATGTATATTATCAGAGGGCAGTCACTGCATGTTTACATTGGTGTGTGCACAATGTACCACACCCTCTCACAGATCAGCTAGACATGAGATGCTTTCCAACATCCCACAGCTTTGTTCTCTTCTTCTTCTGGCCCGCTTGTGTCAATATGGAGAAAGAATTAACAAGCACAGCTGGGACAAACACAGCAGGCCAAACTCCTACACGCTAATTCCAATAAACTCTTTCCTTTTTTTCCTGTCATGTAGAACAAGCACAAACACAGAGTGTGGCAGTGTATCCCTCACATGCAATCCTCTGCACACATGCACAGTAGGCTGTCATCAGACTTTTTTGTGAATGGACACAAATGCAATAGCAGCAAAACATCTCATCTCCTAGCCTTAACACATTTTCAATTCAGCCCCCAACCTTAGACCATTTCCAGCCAAGCTCCTTTTCCCACTCAGACCTAGCAACCAGGCCAAGCCTCAGTAACCAACAACTACAGTAAGCATTAGACTTAACAGACTATTACCTCACAGGGAAAAACAGAGTCATTTGGCTGTTCGGCATGGGGCTCTATACATTTGGCTGCGGGTCGTTAATCTTAACTCCCCTCCTGTCAGGGTGCCTGTTACCATGGCAGATTTCCAAAAAGCTCCCAGTGCCAGAGTGAGTCAGTAGGTATAAGGATGGGCAACGCCCCGTGAACAGACAGAGAATATACTGCTCATATGTCTAATAAAAGCTATACTGTGTGGAACAATGATTAAGCTGAGCCAACTCTCGCATAATGTAGACAGTGAGGTCATGTATAAACATTCACGTACTGCATAGACACACACACACATACGCAGACACACACTTGTGACATCACTGGCCATTGGCAGCAATGTCAATGTTTGGATGAAATAAAAAAAAGCTAAATCTCCTCCCAGGGTGAAACGGTTCTCCCAGCAGACAAACCATTTCCTCCTGTGTTGAAAGAGAGAGAGCTGAGACACCCCTAATTTGACATCTACTGAGTCAGCTTGCAGGGCTGCTGAACACGTATTGAATATCACTCACATAACATGAGAGCTTTCTTTTTGGCCTTTTTTCTTTCTTTCACCACAGTGTTAGATCCATTCTGGTGTTTTATAGCTTGCGGTTAGCAGCAGCCATCTCACTGTGTAATCCTGTCGGCAGGTGTGAATTTAAATTATAACAGCCTCATGACGGAGTGCAGGTGTTCTCTGATAAGACGCCTTTCTAGGTTTTCATTTTCTCTCTGCCACACGGAGAAGACAGACAACAGATAATGTGACAGAAAAAATGACAAAAGGTCAAGACTTTACTGTGGGAAATTCTTGAGTATTATTGCACTATAGTAAGAATTTACACCCAAACAGGGATAAGCGCTACTAGCCCAGTTTCAGCCACTGAGGCACCTGTGATCCATTTTAAGGGGACAACCAGTAGTATTAATGGTTCGGTCCTCATTCAGTTGTGCGGGCAGTGAGCCACTGCATGTGAATGACAGCGTGACAGCTTTCACCAGCCATTCCATGCTGTGGTGGTCTGCATGCAAGTCAGTGAGTCAATGGTGAGTCACACTGTGTCTGTGTGTGTGTGTTACCCCAGAGACGCCCCCGTTACCTACTGCTACAATGACACTGTTGTTACACAAGCCTGAGCTGTGGTACCATTTGGCTCGGGTCCCTTACACTGCTCATCCTCCTGTTCTTCGTGTCCACTATGCATGGTAACGCTGCTGCACATACCCACACATGCATGCCCAAAATATAGTAACAGTCACACACAATCACCCACATATTTCAATATCAAATTTTTTTTTTCTACATAAATGTAATCTTACCTTTAACTTCTGGGGTAGGCACCTGACTGTATGCACTGCCAGCCAGGGTCAGGGAGATTATTGTGATGCACAGCAGAGTCGGCATTTTTTCTCTCTTTTTTTTTTTTCACTCAAAGGGCCCCTCTTCAGTTAAAATATAAATATAAAACTTGAAATGAAAAGACTGCACTACGTTATCAAAGCTTTAAATATTTTTAGAGAGCCAAATGATAGCTTGAACAGTTTTTCTTCCCGTTTAATTTTTATTCATCTAACTGTCCCTCTCTCTCTGTCTGTCTTTGTGCAGCAGCCGCCTGTGGTGCTACTGGAAAGTTTGCGCTCCTCAGAGGTCCAGACAAGTGCTTTTTATTGTAGCCCAGCATGGTTGAGACCACTCCCCCCTCCCTACTGGCTCCCCTATGCTACATTATTTAAGACAAACTCCCTCCTTTCCCTTGGGAAAATGAAGCATACAGCAAAACTCCAGACAATTAACCTGCGGATATTTATGCAGAGAAAAATTTATATTAGGTTGAAGTGGAGAATGACACAACTTCGTTGCAATTGAACAGACATTCATGTATCCTCATAAGTGAAACATAATTTTAAAAATGATTCTGGTTTTTCACCCCATTCATTATTTCTGTTTTTATGGTCTCTTCAGGCTTCAATTGCACAAATGAAAATTAATGTTCATAAGTTATTATATCGTTGTAACACATAACCCTGAACACTTCCCTCTGCCCACACACACACACACACACACACACACACACACACACACACACACACAGAGATGCACACACACACTTGTGATAGCAGCAATGTGTTGATGCAAGACCATTAAATGTAAAAGAGTCATAAACATGATGTACACAGAAGGTCTGCCTACAAGTCATACTTTTGCGCATCCTCCTTTGCTTCTTTTATTTATTAGTCTCTTCTCTTCCCTTTTTGCTTATTTTCCCTAAATCATTTGTTCTGTACATACATGCAAGGCTACATTTCTTCTGTCTCTCTTCCTATATCTGTGTTGGATGTGTTTAAAGTTATGTTATAAACATCTGTAACTAAGAAGGTAAGAGACCCAGTCATCTAATACCCACCCTCCCCTCAGTTAGACCCTTCCACAGTTCCTGTAAACCCTGTGAGCTTGGTTCTCTCAATCTCTTCGGATGCTGTAGCAGAGCAGAGAGAGCAGAGCAGCTCTAGGGACGCAGGACATAGATTTGCGACCAGCCATCAGCAGAGGGGGCCTGTGTGGTCTCCCCTAAACATTTTCTCAGCCGTCCGGATTGTCTTTGAAAGATGGCAAGGCTGGGAGTGGAGCAACACGGTGCAGATGCTGCTCTGGACCACTCCATTACTGGAGTTATTACAGCTGGGACAACCCAAATTGTTTTCTTTCTCTGTCTCTCCCTTCTCTCCTCTGCCACATCTGTCAAACCTCCAAACCCCGCAGAGTACATGGTGGGCCTCTGTTGTATATTCTAAAGTCCCAGCTTGCCCTAGGTACATCCCCTTTGCCCCTGCCTCGGATCCTACTCTCAAAGGAGATCTAAAGAACTGTTACATAGGCCCAGTACTTGGGATGAAATTATAAACATACTGTACATTTCCCCCTTGTGAGGGCACAGAGACTCCTGACACAGACTGGGAGTTTAAACCAGAGCTGCAATCATCTACTACCATGGCAGCATCTGTGACATACTCTGAGGATATCAAAGCCACTGTAGTCCCCAATTGTAGCAATTTCACTGTTGACAGCAAGATTGCTGAGGGGCACTTCCTTCCTTCCCAGCAAACAGGCGTCTGCGAAAACCTGGAAGTCTGGCAAACATGTGTTTTAAAGACATGACTCTTGAGTTTCAATATTCCCATTCAGTCCTGCTTGACAAAGGGATTCAAATAAGAGTAGGTTGCAGCAGCTTTAGCAGTGTCTGTGCAGAATATATTCAGTGTGCATGCATAAAGGAGGGGTAAAAGAAGCCAATACAATCAACAAAATGTGTTCCTTGGCTTATAGCAACACGTGTTGCCAATACATCATCAGTTATCTAAGCCACATTACAAAACGTTCAATATTATATAATTATATAATTGCATTTGGAAGAGCTTGGCAGTTCATATGAGAACTAGAGTGTGGCTCTGGGTTTGGAGAAACGGCATGGCTTGAACTCATTGTAGGATTTCAGCTCAACATAAAAACTTTGCTGATGAAACATGAGCGATGAAAAAAAATGCTGTAATTTACAGGCCAATGAAGGGAAACAGACAGACAGACAGACAGATCTTTTCTTTTCTCTTTCATAAACTCAGTCTATCCTTTCTTCCATCTGCATGACCTGCTTATCTACAGGAGCCAAGTAAAAGATCTTTGGCCATGACATTTTCTTCTTGCATCATGTTATGGACGTAGGTTTGTTGTTTGGAGAACTTCATTTCTAATGACTTGTCCAGAAGCACGTGGCTGTTAAACTTTGACTATAGCCAGGTTTCCATCCAAATGTTGCACAAAATCTTATCTGAATTTTGAGAAAATCTACCTCTGCTTCTATTCCAGTATTAGGAGATGGTTCATTGAGCTAATCATTCAGTGGTCCGCCAGCCAGGTGCCAATATACTATTACAGAAGAACACAACTGCTTTAAAACACAACTATGATGTTAGATCCCCACTGCGTCTCCCCTGTATTAAATATCAAGGGGTTAATTTGTGTCTATCGTGATGAGAAAGTGAAATAAGGAAACCAAACTTAAATTTACATGTGTTGCTGTTGCAAAACAAGCAGCACTGAAGATCAGCTTTGGTATCTTCATGGATACCACTCTTCTGTTATTGGCAATGTTGTTGAGCTAGTAATATAAGACATATCACATTAGTAAACATGTGTGTGTCCATTTTTGCACATTTCTTAATCCTGAAAATCTTATGCATCTGTATATGTGCACATTTGGTTGTACAGAATGTGCTGGCCTGTATAGACATATATTGAATGTCTTGAGTCTGAGAGGAGTCCCACCCAGAGACTCCTTCACGTCTCTATTGTGTCAGAGCCAAGTCTCAGGGCCATGAGCACATTTACAGCTGGCTCTCTGCAGGCTGCACTCCCAGCTCTTGGACGGGTGGTACGATTCCTGTTAAAATACAGCAGCTCTTTGGGTTGCATCCATCGAACGCATAAAGGGAGGATGGTGCGTAGCATCTGAAAAATGACTGCCAGGACATTTAGGAGTCTCTTATATAAATCCTTTCATAAGGATGGACAGGCAAAGGTCAAAGCAGAACAAGCGTGGGTTATCACATGTTACCCACATTCACATTGGCCACTGCCAAACATGTGTTCCTCATTATCTTCACCAGTGTGATTAGACTTGGAAAGATTTCTGAAGATTGGAAGGAATAATATACAGTTTGGTAATAAGGCAGTGATGATATAATGAAGTGAGAGTCTGGGGCTTTAAAAGGTTTGGGTGGAAGGAGAGAGCAAATGTGTTGAATGGGTACATACGTGAGAAGAGCAGCACTGACGCCACACAGCTGGTGTGTCGCAGTCTCATCCCCCTCCATATCAGATCAGGGAGGAACAAAATGAGCATGTTTCATGTTTTGTTTTGTAATGGATATTCTCCGTCATCAGATCCTGATTAGCGACGTCTCCACACATAGGATCCTTCACTTGGCTTCTCTGGCTGTTCTGTGTGTCATCTGTGTGGCAGTGGCAGCAGTGTAGTAGAACTGTGCTTGGATGTTGTGGGTGGCATGTCATCCATCTGCTGGCTTTGACACGGAAACACACAAACGACAATGCAGTAGTTTAGAAACCCAAGAAGTTCAAGAGATTCTTCATAGCCAAGCGGATCAAAAGATCAATTTGCATGGAAATCTAATTTGACATGCATTTTATCTAAGTTGTGATGGATGTCTGAAGCCTGGCTAGATGCTTTAACATTATTTATTGTCTCACATGTCACCTATGATGTTCTTTATTTATTTTCTATTTTCTCTTTTGTCTTTGGTGTCCCACCATCAGATATATCAATATCCAGTGGTGGATTGTAATTAAATACATTTATCCTTAAACATTACTTCCTCTACTTTGTACTTTTGGAAGAAATAAACTTTTGGGTTACTTTGAAGATCAATATTTTACATGCATAAAGCACAAGATTTTCTGTTACAGATTAAACTATACAGCCATATACAAAGTAGTTAAAATGAGCTTCAGTTCAACCAGCTATAACATTAAAATACTGCTTACACAGTAATTTCACAATAGAATAATCCAGTAATGATAACACTCTGAAAGGAGCCATTCAGCCACGTAATGAGTACATTAACTTTTGATATTGTAGGTACATTTTACTGCTGATAATTCTGTATGTCTACTCAAGATAAAGTATGAATATGGATCTTTTACTTGTAATGGAGTATTTCTACATTGAAGTATTGAATTATCCTTTACTTAAATTTGCAATAACAGATTTTTTTAAGGGGTGCACTGGGGAGCAACGGATAAAAGTTACAAACATTGACATAACATCATCCTTTAAGTTGATGTGGCAAACCTGCTAGCAAGCACTTTGTGACATCTGCTCTTGAAAGGTGCTTTGCAAATTAACTTACATACTTACTTACTTACTAGTAAATAAAAGTAAGACTAAGATGTCAATGCCTCTTCCAACACTGTCTATATGCAATATTTTTTTCAGATTGATATTCAACTTGCAAAACATGCAGATGAGGAGTGTCTTTTCTTTTGCATCATAAATAGATACATGAAGCCAACTCTGAATCAGTCCTCTGAAGCAACAGATTCATGTTAAGACCTTGAAAACCTTTCCATAGAGTGTTTGTTAAATCTTGAGATTCCACTCAAGTTTCAGCCATATTGATGCATAAAATCTGTGTTGTAGTGTTCTACTATATATATTCTATAGGGTATAGTAGAAAACACATTGGATTGCTTTACATCATGAGTATAAATTGTTAGAGTCATGTCACAAGCAGCCATTTCTTTCTGCTTCCCTCTCTATTTCCTTTGAGTCCTGATGGTTTCCCTTCTTGCACTTGAAAGCCAAGTTCTCACCAGGGGTCTGGTGGGTGTATGTATCCATGCTAGCCACAGCTGCAGAATACTGTGGGAGAGTCACTGCAGTAACACAACTTGAGCAATCACACCAGATATGTCAGCTAATACTATTCAATCATGTTGCCAAGGGTGGTTGTTAACCATTAGGTGTCTGGAGATTGGCAGGGGGATTTTACTGTCAGCAACCACAATTATGTTTCTGACAGAATTTAAGAAATACATTCATTGTGTCATCGTGGATCATGGAAAACACATGTGACACCACTGACATTTGAAAAACTGAATCTTTATGGAACCGCAGAGATGAGCTGAGATGTTTATCACTAACATTTCTTGCAGTCTTCATTCTTATGGTGAAGATGCAGATGGCTCGAAATGGAAATAATTAGTCTTAACTTTTCTTAAAACATCATATGTTGTAAAAACTTCAGAAGTGAGGCTGTGCAGCAGTGTTGTTGCCACTCACTAACACACACACACACACACACACACACACACACACAAATTTGCCAATCACAAATGATCACTGTCATGGAATCGCAGTGATCACTTGTGATTGGCAAATTCCGTCAATTATGTCAATCATTACGTCTGCTTTTGTTCTCATCAAACTGGCAGTATTGTAGTGTGGTAATGCACCGCAGACATTTAAAATCAGTCTGTTCTCTGTAAGTTTGTAACTTATCAAGAGGAAGTTTTATCTGGCATTGATAAAAATTACTTTCAATGTATTTGCTCTATTTTTGTTTTCTTACATGTTGCCGACATAAGAGGTTTGTCCATAACCGCTGTGCATTGCATTGTGAGACATTTCTTTGAAGCCTACACATAATTTTGTCAAACTATGGTTGAAATGAGTATTATAGTCTGTGATGGTGTTGCTATTTCAAGAACGTTCAAATCTGTTTAAAGAGGTACTGCACAATTAAATGTGTTTTTTGAGCTGTAAACTAAATGATATACTTGTACTGTGATGAAACACATTAGTGCTGGTGTTAATATTGACAATTCTTACCATATATATACAAATCTGCGTTTTCATGGGTTGGAATGGCTCAACACTCTATCTACTGTTTGAATTCAGCCGTGAACCTTGGAAGCCAATGCTAACATAGGGTCAACTGGTTGGGACCTGTCTACGTCATGACATTTATATTTAAAAAAAAGACAAAATCAGTGTCAGTCAGTCTCACCCATGTCTTCTTACCCACACACTATGTAGCCACGAGGCCGTTGCTCGTTGTTGCTCCGACACTCGTTGCATTTTATAAATCTGCTGGAAGACACGGGTCTTGCTGAATTTGAGGGTGGAGTTACACTTTAAGCAGATTTCTATACTCAAATTTATGGAACTCAGTTAGCACCAGGAAAGTCATGGAAGCACAACAACAAAAATGTAACACAGTTGTTGTTATCAATACTATGTTTTAAACAACATCTTAACAGTAACATGGCCTGTGGAAAAATGGGATGTAAGATGCAAAACTACTGGTATGGTCCTTTAAAGCAATAGCAGTAGGTCTCTTTAAACATTTTGAATGGAAAGCTGTAAATTCCATACTGATGGAGCTGTGTAAGGATAAACAAAAGAGAGCCATGGAAACCTAGAAGTTGTCAAAACCCACACATTTGTCTTTTCTAGGTTTTCTGGGATGTGTTCACAGACCGCATTGGCACAGTTGGATAATTTACAGTGGCCCTGGGAAATGAGTACATTCATTCGATCCATCATTTATGGTAAACCAATCTGCATTTAATTTTCATCTGTTAAAAGTGCAATGTGTGTGCAATGCTCATAGTGGGTCCTGTAACGTGCCACCATCTAAATGATTATGGGCTTCCCCTGGCTTTACTTTTTTCATTATTCCTCAACTGTATATTAATCTACCCTACCTCCACAATAACTTAGGTCATTTCTTATATCCTCTCATCGCTGTGAAATCATTATCACCCAGTTTATTGTATTTGAAGAGATCTATGGTTGGAGTTGAAATAACAGAGAAACACTGAATTTTTAAATGCCTTGTAGAGCCACAGTGAGGCTGAAAGTCAGAGTGCGGTTGAAAACAGCATTAGTTGGTCGGAACATTTGGTATCAAGTGACAATTGAGATATTACTGTCAGGGCTAGCGTGTAGGGAGATCGTTTGGATGGATTCATGGCAAATTATTGCACACGTACAAATTTAATGAATATCGAAGGAACCAGCACTACGGCCACATGTGCTTTGTATTCATGATAATTTTAAGGAGCTATAAAATTCACACAGTGCATGCAGACTTCAGGGTCCCAACCGGAGCTCCGGCCAAGGACACGGGCGGGGTCCGTCAGCCACCTGGCATTGTGAATAAAAGACAGAGATCAGCTTCAATCAGTTCTCTGACATGATGTTTAAATTTCACTTGAAACTAAAAAGTAAGCTTTTAGCATCCATTTGCAGATTGGAACCAGATGGTGTCAAAACTCCAAGTTTACCATGAACAAAACAAAAACATGCTTAAAAGGCATACAAAAAGTCAAAACTACTGAGGGAATCCCACAGTTAATATGTAAGGAGATGAAAGCTGTCAGTTGAACAGAAGATCTTTAGATTTAGATTAATCATTTTCACAGCGCAAGTCAGACGCAAAGTGAAAATAGTGTAGATCTCTCCAAAGCCGGTTAAGCAAGTTATAGATACCATATGTTGTCAGAAGGCTGAAGGTTAGGACTTGAAGCAATATCACACATGGCACAGAATGAAAAACGGCTTTAAGGTAAACTGTATGATTTGTTTTAAGGTCTATGTTTAACAGAGAGCAGTAATTACTCCAGAGCAGTTCTTCCATTTATAATTGATTAGACATAAAACGAATTTAGTAAGCCAAACACAAAGGAAAAACTGATGAGTACAGGCCCCCACTTCTCTGTTGAAGAGTTCCTCTGAAGATGTTTAGACAAGTCTTTCACTTATTAGCACTCACATTAAGCTCATATTAAACAAAAATAAATGCCAAAATACACAAGTCACCATGTATTCCAGCTCAGAAAGCATAGACTGGGAAAAATGTGTAAAAACTAATACATTTTGGAAATGGGCAGAATTGTACATGCTTCAATTACCTGATATCAAACAGGAAAATCTTATAGAGTCATATTGGAAGTGAAGACAAACAGTCAAAGTACCACATACAGGAACATGTTATGAGTACAGTTTAAATAAATATTTAATAAAGGAGACGATGACAAGCCAATTCAGCTGATCAATAAATTTCAGCTCCGGAAGTCATTTGAACTTTTCATTCCCCTGGAAAGTTAGTTACTTTCAGCAAATGGTAAATTTCTGTTAGATTACAGAACATTGAAACAATGTTCAGTCTGACTGGGTAACCTTGCCTACGTGAAGAGAAAGAGCTCCACTGCGATAGCTATGGCCGTATTATGTGCAACAATTGTCGAGTTGGCAGTTTAGATCTTGATAGAAAGGTGGGCGCCACATCTTCTGGCATTGAAGCTAAACCACAATATAAAATGCTGACATTAAAATGAATGGCACCTACAGGCAAGGTGAGGTACTGCAACTTTAACATTCTCCCCGAATCTCGATTTTGATGGTGCGATTGTCTGACTCACTGCTAAACTAATTAATCAAAAACCTCTGCTAGCTTATGTTAATTTATAAGCTACCACATATAAAACTATGTTTCTGGAAACTTGTAAATGATGAAAGTGGTTTAAACTAAATATTTTGGATGGGAATACACTCTCAGGGTAACTAAGATGGTTATAGTGATGTTGCACATATTTCATTGCTACAGCGTGTTTGTATTCTTGATTTTCTTGTGCTTGTCATTTTACAATTTAAAGCTTCAATAAAATGGAGTACATTCTTGAGTGTTGTGTTAGCTGTCTGTCTAGCTATGCAGAGCGATACATCTGTGAGGGCAGAACAGTTGTAAATTAAATGTTTAGCCAACAGCGCAAAGCCATCCGACGCAGTTCCCTCCAATCACCCTCGACCCAACTCCCAGCTCACCCCTCCTCCCCTGCCACACACCATCTCTTCTCACAGAGGACCCTTTGTGTAACAGGAAGCAGTGTGAAAGGAGAGAAGAAATGGGAGAGGAATTAATTTGTTCCATCCTCTCCTGTTGTCAATCCTGCTGAACAGACCCCTGTTTGACAAGAAATAATCCTTGGATGGAGGGAATTTTTGTAAACTCTATTAATCTCTCAACATTGCTGGTGTAATCATTGCAGGTCATGTCTTTCTCTGTCTCACTTGTTTGTTGTCCACCTTCAGACACTGGTTGACGTTCCCTTTCAATGCAACCTGCGTCACATGCTGTGACCTCCTTGATCACAATAATTTACCACCTCTGTGCTTCAATCCAGGAACAAGGTAGAAGGAAAGACAATGCACGGAAATTGCAAAATAAAAATAAAAAATGATTTCACAGAAAGTCACAGAAAGAAAAACATGAACAGAATAATGAGAAGAAGAAGAAAATGCTCAAAAGTAAAGATTATCTCTTTAAACACACTTATACTTCAACTTTCTCTCCTTGCTGGTTTTATAGCATCTTTTATAGCACGTTGGAGCTTTTCCCAGCATCTTAGGAGGCACATGCCCTGTAGTGTTGTACTTGCTGCAAATTCTGGGTGGCTGTGATCCTACTCCAAGGTTAAGTATGATGGTTTAAGGTCAATGATTCATAGAGACTTTGACGCACACAACACGACAGACTAAAGTGTTCATAAACAGTATTAACTTTCAAAAAAGAATAGCCATTCGACGAGTACCCTAACTCGTCTCTCCCACCCGCCACCCACGCAAATGAATGACTCAACAGGAATTGGCAATTACTGTTTTTTGTGGGTATCAACCCCTGAATTTCCTGAGTATTTGGGCGTGTCGATAAACCTTCCATTTCTGCACTTACCGAGCACGATAAATCTTACTCCTGTTTTCTTTTCATGCTGCTATATAAACACTTTTTCAATAGGAGTACCTTTAAGCAGACCCAGTGCAGGGAACAGGGGGTGGTGCTAGGGGGTCGAGGTTTGAGGACCACCCAACAATTCCAAAGCAATAGTATAGACAGGGAGGCCACGCCCAAAACGTTAAATGGGTTCAGGGACAGTGTTATACTACAATGCCCAGCTGTTCTTATTTTCCATTCCTTATTTTGCAACAACTTCTGGGTTTAATGGACACTTTTAAATGCGTCGCAGTTATCTCCTCTCCTGTGTTCTGTAGCAGTGACATAACCCACTGCATAATGTTCCTATGTTTCCCTGCGAAATGCAACAACTTATAAATATGCTGTACTGGAATTCACTGTAGCTGTATTTGTTGCCAACCTAAAGCTCACAGATGGATCCTTCCGTGCAAAGCTCAGGATATGTTCTTACCGACAAGAAAGGAACATTTTCCCTCAAGTGTAATGAAAAATAAAGCACAGAAGCTATGATCCAGAATTTGTTCTGCAATCAGATCCAAGAAAGTTCATATTTCAGCCATAGCTGTCCAACACTGGTGTGTTCTGGGAAAAGTAACAGTTCTCTTTTATAGCAGGACTGTGTAATGCTCTCTTCATGCCCATTCCTTTTCATTTTCAGTCTGTTTCCCATCCACCTTTGCCCCTTTACACCTCCTTTTTCTTTTTCTACCTCCAAGCATATCACACTCCCGCACATTGGTCCTTCTCCTCCTTTGACCATTACACAAATATTACTATAAAACAGTGTCATTTAATAATAATATATAATAAACAAGGAATGTGGGCCACAAATGCACCTACAGAACCTATGTGCAAGGGTGCAAAGGGACATGAAAATTGGACACATGTCTCAGGGGGTCTTGAATACAACAGTCTTTTAATTCACTCCTGTCCTGCCCTTGAAACCATTTACAGCTTGGTTTAGTGTATTTCTGGTCTTAATCAGCCTGGCTGACTGCGCTGCCATTGTAACCGGGATGTGCAGCTGCCTCTAGCTGCTTCCCTGTTCGAGGGTCTCAACTGCAACAGGGGAATAACTTCCACATGTTGTCTACAGAAGATGGCAATGAGATCAGTGGAGGGATGAAAAGAGGGAAAGAGGCAGAGATTTATCTAACCAGTAAGATGGCCTAGAATCTTCTTTTGCTGCTATAATTTTATAATACAGTATAATAACTGCAAAAGACATCCAATCAGCCATGAGGTGTGATAATTTCAGGACCCCACTGGAAACAAGATGATATATTTCAACAGGGTTTATAGTGATGTAAACAATTTCCCAACATGTCAATATAACTCTACATATACATATATATATATATATGGTGTATTTAATGTTAGGGTGTCCTGGTGAACTCTGAGCGTAGCACGCTGAATATAATTGCAATGTCTCAGGTTCAAGTCGGGATGTCTTGCTCCTTCCTTTTCGTCGTTTCCTTTTCACCCTTTATAATGACGTCGCTCTAATAAAGGCAAACCTTTGCTTCAAAAAGTACTTTACAAAGAAATGTTTTGTCCATCACAGAGAACAATGGCTGCAGTCAGCTTGAATTCATGTCTGTCACAATTGTTTCCAATAGTGACGGAATAGTGAAGGAAAAAAGTATCTAGACAACCACTGAAGTCGGTCAATTCCTGCAGAGTAATCCACTAAAATAGTCTAAAAATAGAAAAGAAAAAAACCATTGCATTGCAATGGCATTATGTTATATTTTCTCAAAAATTCATTGTATACACACGTATACTTCTCTTCTGTCCATCTGTCTGCTCAGTGTGTTCCAACCACCCATATCCTCTACAAATGATGGCCAAATGCACTACTTGCGTCAGCTGCCTTTGTTGGCTGCAAGTGACAAATGTAAGCAAATGCAGTCACACCACATCTGTGTTAATTACTTATTTAAAAGAAAAACACAAAATCACCAGTACATTTCTGTGGCAGGGCTGTTCTGAAATCAAATAACAATGGACTACCTTCATTGCCTTTCAAAATAGGTTTTAGTGCATGCAATACAAATTCAGCCAATTTGATCCGACAATATTGAAAAAGATGTAGATAGGAATTCTGGGGAAGCCCCCCTTGTATCTCCATGTTCGTCTCACGTGCAGCAGTGACTCAGCAGCACATTCCACCTCACCTGCTCTTTTCGTGGGAAACTTGGAGAACCATGCGTGGAACAGTAATGCTCTTTGTGTAGTGCTGGTATATACAGAATGTAAGAGCAGCACAGTTCACTTCAAATAACCACTGTGAAACCAAGATGGGTGGATAAAGATGGGTGGAGGTTGGCTTTGTGCTCATATTAACAATCTTTCATCTTTCTTGTAAAATAAACCAGATGCTGCAGCTGAAGAAAACACAAACTGACAACACAGGCGAATACTGGACGAAGCTTGCTCATAAAATTCATTAAGATATCGCTGATGTACAATGGGTAAAGTTGGCCTCTAAAAGAAAGAAAGTAAAAGCCTTCATGTTGATATGATTATTCTCCTCTATGGGGTCTATTCTTTATAGAATCCTTGGATCGGACCACGTGCACGCTGTATTCCCTGCAGGGCAATAAGGCTCATTGGCTACTGAACATCAAGCTGTTTCCCATCAATTCCTCTGCCTTTCCCAGCAGCAGGCAGTAATGTGACAGAAACAAATAGTCCTGGAAAACCTGTGCAGCTTCAATAATGTTACTGATGAAGTTGTACAGTATACATGACAAAATGTCAGAGAGAAACAGAGAAGGGCAGCGTTTTAGAGCCTGGTATTGCCATCTGTGTTGTTTCGTTGTTAGATATGGTAACGATCAGTGAGCTATACGGAGGTGCATTTTCTTTTATTGCCATCTGACGCATGTGGAAACTCTGAATGTGCCTTTTGGTTACCATCACTATCTCAGTGTATACGTAAGACAACATACACCCTAATGTTAAAAATCTGTCAGTAAAAGCTGAAATGCTGTGAGCTTGGGCTCCATTTATTTTTTATGTGAGCACCTCCACGTGCTAACATGTAAGGGTGGTTTGACAGGATATAAGTCTGAGTGCGTGACACCGGGCACAGAACCGCAGCAGTGGTATGTCACAAACAGCAATTTAAGTAATGGAAGGGCAGAATGTATTAATGCGGAGTTGTTGCAGATTTACTCATTTGAGTCTGCTTTCAGTTGCCCCCTAGGGTTTTTGTAATACTGTACTGTAGTTATATGTATGCAAGATCCTTCTAACCAGTATTTGTCACTCACCACCTCCATGCCATCACTCAAACAACGAGAGCTCAATGTAAAAATTCAGAATTCCGCTCAATAGACACTTAACAACATGGGAAGCAGTCGATCACTGTGGAGGTCATTCTCTGGTCTTTAATGATTTCTCCATGCTATACATAAGCCCTCTCAAATGTAAAGAGACAGAAACTAAACTCAGATTAAGTCAAACACAGCATATCCACTGCAGTGAGGGGAAAACAACAGGTGACGACAGGAATGAATCATGGTATCTGTAACATAAAGATGAGTCAGCAGAGACTGAGGTCATAGCTGTGTCCGTCTTTTCTGAGTCACTCTCAAGCATGAACTCCTTGGCTGTGAGGGAGGCCCACATTTGCTTCCAATAACAGGCCTCGGGCTTCAGCGAGGTTATGTAACACAGACGTCCTGTCATCTACTGCACCATCAGTGCTATAATGTGCATCTCTTGCATCCCATAAGCTGAAGAGGTGGAACTTCAATAGGTAACATATGGGTAAAGATATATGAGTACTCCTTAAATAAACTGAAAATGTAAGAGCATAATAAGTATGATAGATATCTACTCAAAATGTAAAGAAATGGCAGATAGCCATGTCTGAAGCCTTTAGATTGATGTTCCATCCTTTTATGGATTTGGAATGAATCAATGTGCACAAAACAAAATGAAGCCTATGGACAGAAATATATGATTCGCTGAACAGTTTGTCTCATGCAAATGTTTTTAATGAACGTGAAAGCCCATTGAAAGCCAACTGACTGATGATGGAGGGGCTTTTATAGTTTTTAAGATTAGTTGGCTTAGACCACAGCTTGAGAAACAAATGCTGCTCTGCTGCACTGCTGCACATGATTCTGCTCAACACTGACCCATTGTTACCAAAAATGGGGAAAAAAAACATTTGGTACCACTTATTTCTGTGGTCTCCCACATGCTTCCTCGAGCATTTAAGGCTGCAAGGAGGTACACCTGAGATTTGATTTGACTGATAGTGCTCTGTGGTTATCTGATAGGGTTTAGATCAGAGTACAAACAAATCTTTTTACCAATTCATTCTAAAGTCTTACTTATTAATTTTAAGAATTGCGCCTGTATTTGCAAGAGAACTTGTTCATAAGCAGTCTGCAGTGGTCCTTACATGTTCCAGCAAATCAAATCTTACAATCCAACAACAGCTCTTGCCTCTCCCTTCCCGCTAATGGCCTCTGTTCATTGCCAAGGTAACTACACATAGCTACTGTGCAATGCAAATTGACTCAATATAGAGTATAACTATATTGCCTGGCTCACTGTTTCCAAAATTTACTTTAATTGTGGTGGTTGCTGACACGCTGTGCATTCCCGTGCAAACTCACATGCATGACCCATATGCCTGAAACTGTAACTAGACTTGGCATTGTGGTACTTCTGAACAGGAATTATTCCAGTCACTCAGTGCATCCCATACCAACTTCAGTGGTGCGCTTACAGCATAAAGAATTTGCATGTGATGCACAAACAGAAAACTCAAACTCAAAGTCTCCACAGCAGGGGCACTGAACATTCGTGTTGCTGAGGGCTGCTGTTTGGTGCTCATCTAATGACAGCCTGCAGATGTTGTGCTGCAGGATTTGGTAAAGCGAGACTGCTGTAGAAGTGCTCGAATGCCAGGTGTTGGGGTAGTTGCCAGACATTTCTCATTTATGCTCCTCTCATGATATAAAATATAAAAGCATGGGTGGATCTTTCTTTGCTAGAAAAATGTTAAATATACCATCCATCATGTGAGCCCACTTATGCTGTGCAGTCATATTCATAGCTTTTAATTTTGAATTTGCAGTTTGTCTAAGCGACACGTCTTCGGACTAGGGGTGGAAATCGAGGCACCTGCAGCAAACCCTCGTAGACACAGGGAGAGCATGCAAACGCCACACAAAAGCTCCACATTTCAAACCAGAATCAAACCCTGGACCTTTTGCTGTTAGGTGACAGTGCCAACCAATACACTACCACATACTACATTTATGTTAAGTTATGATTAATTACATAAAATAAATACACATGTGAAATAAAGAGAGTCAGATTCTAAAACATAAAGCAGACTTTACTAATTAAAGCTGTAATGACTGTATAATGACCAACAGTAATCATACATTTAATTGAATCTCCAAGAACAAGCACAAAACTATTATTGTGCCCTGGCCCCTACTGGCCTATTAGGGGCACAACACTTAAAATAGCTGCGCTAACTCACAGGTTGGGCAACAAACTGACATAATCAGTAGACTACTCTATAAATTATCATTATTATTCTGACAATGACTGATGTTTCAGTGGTTTCAGCTCAATCTTTGCTTACATAGATCCCGCTTACTAATCCTGCAGCATTAACAGCGTGTTGCTTTATTTTTTCCTCTGGCTCTCAGCTACATTTTATGTAGCTTATAAGCATTATAGAAATATAAAACGATTCTTGCATACACATACAACTCAAAAGTCAAACAAGATGTGTGATGTAGAGTGAAAATACTAATACAAGCACAGTACTTCAGATTCCCACGACCAAACAACTCTGGCAGATTGAAAAAACAAGTTATTTGCTCATTAACTTGGCTGGTTCCAGCGGCAGATACAAAGGAAAGTGGTTGCTTTGAAAGTAACAGATGGATAGATTAAAGGGACAATCTATTTTCTTTTGTACACATTCGATATTGGGATTTGACTTGCAAATGACAAGATTGCTGCCATCAGTTAAATGCTTCTGAGAGGCTGGAATGTTGTCACAATGTTAAGGACCAAATGTTACTAAATGTTGTACAAATGTACAAACTGGCCCAGGTTAGAGAAAGTGAAAGCATGCTTCATATTCAAAGCTTTAAGCAGAGTATACAATAATGTACACATGTTCCACCAATTCCAAAGCTACCACCACCTTCATTTACTCTGATTATAACACTCACTTTAGCATTTAATAAAACACAGCTGAATCCTTTACTGAATAGTGGCTAATCTCTGCTTATGTTGTCCCACAACTCAATAAATATATTTTTTCTTTTTCAAATTTTACTAGCATGGTACTGTTCCTCACTTCTTGCAGTAAACCTGCCCTGAATCTGCAGAAAATGGGCTCCAGAATGACGCTTTTAAAAACGTGCTGCAATTCCTTCAAACAGCCTCGCTCAGGGGTTTCCTCATACATATTGCAGTGCCCCTGTTGGGTAATTGTCTTGTGAATTATTTATGTTGTGTCACTACTGTATATAGTGTGGTTCTCTAAATGGCCCACATGATCTCTAGCAGCCAGGTCAACTTGAGTGTCACAGCACCAAACACATCGTTCATCATTACAGCACTGGAACGTTTTAGCTACTGCTTGCTAACAGAGCAGGCCTGGACCAAGGCATTATATTAATATTATTATGTTAACAAGGACGGTCTCTAAGCCTTTATCTGAGTTTGAGTGGCTTCTAGCTCTGGTTAATGACTGGATGACGCAGTAATGGCTGATGTCATTAAACCAACACTGTGCTTTAATGCAGCTCACACTGTGTCACCCTGATAAAGAGCACACTGATAACTGCAGGTCCCTTTTGAGGATCACGTAACTTGTTGTGACACAATATAGATGGTGTAACACTACGTAATGTAACGTTAATCTGTGGCTGCCTTCGGAGAGCAGCATGAGTCAGCGTGCTGATAGAAAATATACGTGAAAGTAAATCCTAGCTGTGGGATTGCGAATGTTCATCTTGACTTTCTATAAGATGAGGAAATTATGACTATAAAGGAAGAATAAGGAAATGTACCGCAAAGAATTGTTGTTAGGCTGTGGTCCGACAGTATGTGCTGTAAAAAACAAAAGAGGAGGCATTGCAAAGCCAAGCAAAGCATCAGCATCATATAGTTGGCAGATAAATGCATGCAGCTGTGCTCCTTATCGATGTCTTCTTCTGGTCTGTAGCTTATGTAATTATGCCAAGAGGGTAACTCAAACAGTAGCTGTCTGCACTTTTAGCTCGTAGCCTTCCTCTACTGGAAAACGTTTGTGACTGTATAATGGAATAACCCAAAAACTGATATATACTCCGGTATATGCGAGGATCCATAAAGAGATAGTAAATGTAAACCTGGGGCATAAAAAGTAGATCTTTTTATTACCGTTGCATGGTGATAAAACCACTCTACTGACATTTGTAGTGTTTCTGTGAAGCGAAACTATGTCTATTTGAAATTAAGGCAAAGAGAACCTTTTCTGCATTTCCTAATATAAGCAAAATAGTTTCAGCTTTCTAAAAACCTTTTGCCGCCCTTCATATTTCTTGAATTGTTTCAGTTTTCCTCATGACCCACCAAACTAAACTCATTCTTTTGACTTCAGGCATGGCAGTTGTTAGTCAGCAGACTTCAGTAAAGTTGCTAGCGGAAAGCCTACTCAAATGACAAACCTATTGGCTGGTCATTCTGTTGCTCAAATGTAATAATATAATTTGTATGTCAGATTCCGGCTTAAATCCCCATTGTAATTCCTTGAGCAATTTCCCCGCGTAACTTGCCGCAAACCTGCAGCTGTGTGTGGAGATGGGATGGATTGCCGGTGTGACAGCCAGCAAAACACCCACAGAAAAGCTCGGCAAGGCTCCATGACTGCACAGACGGGCCGCAGCGCAGACACAGACGTGCACACTGAGACACAAAGCCAGTGACACATTCATGCATAGATTTAACATGTGTGTGTGTCTGTGATGCAAACACACAGACACACACACAAACACACGCTTGTGAGTGTGTGTGTTGAGGTCCACAGGATTTTCAAACAACATCCTGTACATATACACACAGCACACGTGAGTGGTAGTGAACGGTGACACAAGCACAGCCCATAAAGACTGTGTGGATTCAACTGTGTGCCAACTCAAGGCAGAAGACACGCAGCACAGTTTTACGAGCATGAGAGAATCTGACTTCACAGTAACACCCATCATGAAGAAATGACACGTGTGCGCTGCTTTACAACCGTGTTGAAAACCCTTTTTTCCGACATAATCAACATGAGAGAATATCCTTGTTTGAATATTTTTTATATAGGTTCTGTGCTTGTCATTGTATGGAAATGCACTCCAATCTGATGCAGTTAATATCTAAAGCACACATTCACAAAACAAAGACAGGAAAGTTGCAGAATGCCGTCCAGAACAAATGAACACCAGCTTTGAAAGTGTGTGTGACATGTTCACATTAAATACCAAATGTTACCCTGAGGAAGTGACTTAATCATGATAATTGGAAGCAAACTTCAAAACAAATGCCCACAGTTCAAAAAGAGACACTCCCTTACTTCCTCTGTGAATATAATGACTCTCCTTCACGCTCCTCAGGCACAATGTGACATTCATACCAATCAGACTCATTCTGCCACTAAACCACTTGCACTGTCTTGCTTTCTTTCTCCCATTTCTGCCATCCACCCTTTTGTATTTCATCTTGTATTATTCCCAGATTTTTCAAAATGACCCGTGATGTGTACAGAAAAGGCAGCATTTTCAGCCCTCACAAAAAGGAAATAACCAATAACATGGGTATCTTGCTCACCTATTAAATATAAGTTAAAAGAAAACAAGGGGAAAACTCACTGTAAAAGTGAATGCACAAAGCTGAGGAGAGAGCTATTTCAAGACACTGCTAAATTGTTAGTGGAACTGAGAGCATGGACAAGGATCCTTGGCAAAACAATCCCGAAGGCTACGAGGTTGTTTCTCAACATGACAACGGAAAACAGCATCAGCAACAACAGTTTATAGTGCGCCACAAAAAAAGTGACACTTCTGTAAGTTGTGCCTGTGCTGTGCAGGAGAGTCGTGACAAATGAGGGGACATTGAGTGGAATCCAGGTGACATTCTTTGGCTGACTGCCTTTTCTCTGCCCACCCAGGGGAGTAATTTCATACTGTTGAGAGGCTCCTGCACACATTTTTCAAAAGAAGGGAGGAAGCAGCTGGAATGGATGGTAGCATTTGATTTCCCATGTGTGCACCTGATGATAGGTCCGGTTTTGAGAAGTTTCATGGATTATAGAACTCTGGAGGTTCCTGAAAACAGCTTCACAAGGTGAACAGGAGTCTCTCAAGGTAAAAAAAAAAAGCAGACAGAGAGCACATCTGGTATGTTAGTTTAAAAATGGATCTCAAACGCACTTATCTTTTGTTTTTGCCCTTCTCTCCTCTCCTCTCCTCCGACAGTGTGGGACAAGTGGGAGGTGTCGACAGAATACACGGCAAAGTCTCTGATATAGGGACGGCACCAACCCTATCTTTGTTGCTGGGTGAATTCTCATAAGGATTATCTATGGTTATGATTCTATTTTTTGACAGGTCGATTGAACAGCACTAGCTTGTTTTCTCTCCTAAGATAGGACCTGGAGCAATGGAAAATACTTTGTCTGCTATCATCAAAGGCCTCAATAATCCCCTGTGCTGATATGTATATAACTACTGTCATAAGAAAGCAAAGAAAAACAAGTGGACATGAGAGGAATACATGAACATTAAGCAGCAGAAAATAAGCTTTGTTAATGCTTCTTATACCAGCTGTATAACAACAGATTGGCCTGTCCTGAATGTTCTGATTATTTATATATGCATACAGGACAGTCATATAATTGTTTTCATATACAATCAAACCATTAACATATATTGCAAGAACATAATTTCTGCTGACCAAAGAAAATTGCAGTTTGTAGACTGTAAAGTTGCGCCTCAGAGCCTCTTTGGACATGCCACCCTCATCATGTGGAGAAATGCCCTGGTTATAGAAGCTGCTGAAAATAAGCTGGTGTTAGAATCCCTTAAACCTCAGCTTCACTACCACCAAGGTTTTGCCTCAGTGTGCTTGGTCCCACACTAATTTATATCTGTCAGTGTGCGAGGTAATAGCGCAGAGGAGAAACACCAGGGGTATGATGTAGGACAGGTTCAACGAATGAGCCCATTCTATTCAAATTTGCTCAGGGTGAAAAGTCAAACAGAAACATTTTGAACTGGCATGTTGCAAGCAAGCTAAGTGGTGTGTGACAATTACAAATAGTGAGGGAGTGAATTCTACTCAATTACTCTTAATTAACAGGTCATTATAAGAATCCTTATATATCAAACTACTGTGAAATAAATTATTAGCTTCTTTAATGTCTAATTATGAATAAAATTCTCACACAGATGGTAGTACTGTGTTTATACACTGACAAACAATTATTATGGATGTGATGTTTGCATTAGTCCTGTACTTTCATAATAAGCCTTAAATAAGAATCAGTAATTTCTCTATAAATCATGCTTATAGAATATTACAAAAGATGAAACATTTGTATAATGTGTTAAAGATATTACATAGCTTACAAGTGTGTTAGACAGACAGAAACAATGCATCTTCTTGTCTCTGTAGGAAAAAGGTTCTTATTGGTTATATAATCTACATATAAAATATAATGCAGTTGAATTCCACAGTTATTAGAGTTTGCGGCCATTCAAACAAAAGTGCAAGGAGGGTCAAAGGTCAAAGACAATCAGTATCATTCAGTGAAGGTGAAAGCGGGAAACTCGGGTCAATATTGACCATCTTTGTGTATCGACATTCTTCCTGCAGGGAGACCTGAGGCGGACAATACAAGGATAGCAAGTTTTTCTGGACCTTACATCTCCCTGTACACCAATAAAAGGAGGAAGGACTCTGGGCGACTTTTGAAGGGAAAAAATCTTCAGCCAAACTACATGAAAGGTTTCAGAAAAGGATGAGTGAGTAAACCGGCTTTATCTACCAGACAAGACGTTTGTTTTAGTTTTTTTTAAAGAAAAAGCAATACTTGTCACTTGCTGAAGAATTACTTTGAGCAGAAGGTTGTCACAGCGTAGACACAGACATTTGTTCCTCACAGCAAACGTTAGGTCCTCCTCATGCTGGCTGTGATAGGTGTGTTTGAACAGGCAAATGACAGGATATCACAGACATCCCACGAGTTACATGCCAAATAACAGCAGAAGCCGACAGCTGTGTGGATGCAGGTAAATGTGTTTCATCCATGGGCAGTAGCTTCCTGCAGATATGCAGCTTCAGGTGTGATGGTGACACCATTTCAACTTGCAGCAGGTCCAAACATGGGAATAACCACGTATAAATGAAACTGTTACATCCTGACAACTTCACTTTTTCACCTACACAGAATTCAGCGTGAGACGCTCCTGCTTCGTGCTGGACTTATTGAGCTATGATTGGCTGGTCACATTGACCTCAGCACATCATCAATCACTGCTGTCTCCAGGTGCCCACGTTTTTTCCTCCCCTTATTAGTCTCTCAAGGGCCAATGCCATGATGGATATCACCATAGGCATATCGTTCATCTCCTCGGGGGCTGGTAATGGGGTGGGACCACCCTCACATTCAGGTACGGAGACATAAGATAACAAAGAATGTGTAGAGAACAAGGAGGGGAGGGAGAGGGGTTAAACAACAGACCATTTAGGGTTGTATGTGTTATGATAAATCAAGGACGGATGCTCTCCACTGAATAAGATGTTTGCCCTGTTGCCAGCACCCGAGCTGGGTGCTTTATCGCCTTCCAAAACGAAATTGCATTTAAAGGCTGTGGAAGAAAGATAGATGCAGTAGATTCATCCAAGACAAGATATCCATTCTGCCCCATTTGTCATTCAACATACACCTTAACAGAGCTGCTGTGGATAATAAATAAAGTCTAAACAGCAGGTGGAGCTGCCTGTACAGTTAATGGACCCAGAACAAGGTGTTTATTCTTCAAAGTTAAGTAGATAACAATGCCTGCTTAATAGATTTCCCTTGTCTGAACTTATGGTATCTTTTTTAAATGGAAACACACCTTCTATGGTACAAGTATAAGTTAGTGTTAGAGTATGGAGTTTGCTTGTTTGTGAAAATATTTCTTTTACAGAACATAGTGACGTTGCCATGATCCCTGTGTGAAAATTGGGCCATGTATACAAAGGATAGTGTTACTAAAAATAGATGTATGCAATACAGTATAACACTTGATCATATTATGTACATATCCTTCAAAAAGCATGCAGAACTGGGCTGCAACAATAAGGAAGTTTCCTCTTATGAGGCAGTTGCAGCTCTGCACCTCTCTTTGACTAAAATAATATCATATGCAGTTTAAATCAGTGTGATATTAGGTTAGATTTCATAGGTGAGATAAAAATCCCTGGACAGTATCTGTCCGATACTCAAGTGAACATGTAAATACATTTTTTTCAGGACGTGTTTTGTTTCCTTTCATTTCCACAGGCATTTTAACATCCAAGTAGTAAGCAAGTGAGTGCAGTGTGGCTCAGTGAACAGCAGATAGCACCATTGGACACATCATGTGCCGCCTGTACTTTTCCCCTCTTTATATAAATGAACGTGAGTAAGGAGGCGGATTATAAGGGGTGGGTGGATGCATGCTCTTAATGCATATGTACTAATATCTTAACATCACATTTTCTGTTTAAAATGACCTTTTATATTTTATAAAGAAAAATGATGCTAAAAACACATGTATTCTTAACAGTTCCTAGTTCATGCCTGTCCTCACAGGAATGCAATTTACAATACATCAAAGAAGCATGGAAACAAGACACGGGTGGGGGCAAAGGGGGACGTATACTGCTATTGTGTGTACTGAAAAACACCCACTATGCAGTGCATTGCATAATGTTACACTCGGGTGTCTCATTACATAAACATCTGTGCTGTAACAATGCTGCAAAAAAGTCAGAGTATGATGACATACACTGAAGAGGCACAACAGCTCTTCAGATTGTGTCATCATTGGTCGGGTTCTACAGAGCTTCAGTCTTTTGAAATGTGCAACCCAGAAATGCAGATGTTTGTTTTTCACCTAAATACACTATTTTCCATAAAATGCCACATGCAGACAATGGTGGAACTAAGTACATTTACCGTACATAAGTACAGTTTTGAGGTACTTTACTGGAGCATTTGCATTTTGTGCTACATCATACTACTTCTTCACTACATTACCACTAAATCTATCCAGCAGTGATAGTTACTAGTTACTTTGCATATTAGGATTTTACAAACAAACTGTATTATCAGCTTATTAAACATAATACTTGGTGATAAACTAAAATACCAAAAACTTAAAATAAGCTTCCCATTGAACCTCTACATATTTGTGCTGTAATAAGAATTCAGTAATAGTACAACACTGACAGTGGCCATTCTTCATAATAAGACACATTTTGTTGCAAATACTTCTGTACTTTAATTTTTACTTCTCTTTTTTATGTGCCCAGATCATGTAATTAAGTCCAAGTGAAATCACACATGTTGACAATGTTTTGTTGTCAAAGAAAACAAGAAAACAAAGGTCTTAGGGGTAAAATGAAAAATGCTGCTTTTTTTTTGACAGCAGCTGGCTGACCTCTGGAAGGGGAACAAGAGGAAAAAGCAAACAAACTTGGACTTTAGCTTAAGCCATGGACAGACAGTGTTTTGTTAGCAGTGATATTGAAGAGCAGGACCACGGCGGCATCTAAACCGACCAAAGTGACATTTTGCAGGCAGGCTGTTCATGCTGTTCAATGTGCTGCAGCATACCAGTTAATTAGCTAGCAAGTCTGCAAAATAATGGTAGCAGTGCGCTTTCCAGGTGAATGTTTGTTTGGTGGCTCGTTCAACAAGATAAGGTGCGGGACAAGACGTGTGTTCACGTATTTAAAGTTAGATAAGAAGAAGACTTTAGCAGAAAGGCTAATGTGGGTTGTTGTTTTGGCTCTGCTTTCTGGCTGTTAGTCAGTGCTGATCTAGCTGCTGTATGCAAATATGGTTTAAATTTAAGCAATTTCATTGGCTGTATGGAAATAGGTTTTCAATCAATGTAGACAATGTAACAGTTTTCTGACAAATTAATGCAAGGAAGGAAACCAACAACAATGTGGTTTCTGATAGTTTTTTTTGTGTCTGTTACCCTTTGAGAACACAGGGCTGATATGTACGCTGTAGCAGACAATAAGAATGTTAGACGTTATGATCTAAACATCTCTTCCACCACTGTATGCAGGTGTGCTACATAGATAAATATATTTAAATAAACTGAATGGAAACCTTTTTGTGATAATTACCTTTTACCACAATCCACACACTTGTGCTAGTAGTTTTCTTCATCTTGTCATTTTTGAATGCCAAAGACCTGACAAGTAAAATCACTGGGGGATAGTAGCTTTTTACCTGAATTCACTTAATTATTGTCATGAACAGAGTAGGTGACCCTAACACACTGTGGCAGAGTGAATTGTAGTATTTTTTTTAGATGAGTGTGGCTGAATTGTGACTGTGGAGTGTGGGACTGAATTTTTCTTCCATTTGATAAATGTGGATATTCATTGGGGAGCAGCGGCGACACACTTGGGAGTGAAATATTGTGCGGTTCAGATGGCAGTCCTAAAAGTGCTTCAGTGCTGTCTGGAACTGGAACTACTGCATTTATGTCTTCACATGACAACAGATACTGTTAATGATTTCATGTGAAAAGGAAAAAAATAAATTGAATGGAAATGGATTTAATAAGGGTGAATGGATGAATAGGCAAAGGAGCATGAAGAGTGGCTTTGGGTAAAAGTCATTGGTGGTTCAAAGATAAAAACATTTGTCCATTGGAACACTTAGGTTGAATGCTGGACAGACGGATTTAAACATCTTAAATCTAGAAATTTCCCTCTTGTGAGATGGATTCAATGGGGGTAAGGATTTGGTGAGATGGAATTTGAGGTATCACTTTTTCTCCCAAACAAGCAATTTTATTCATGGGACAATGAATACACATGTTGTCTCCCACTGCGGCACTTGTGCTAGGTGATTATAAATTCCATTAGTGGATCTTCCACTGTAAATATCTTATCTAATGGTTGTGATTAGGTCCAATGGGTCTTGGATCAATTTGGAAAGCTTCAGGCTATGCTCAGTGCTAGCTCTCTTCCCCCAAAGCCCCCCCCTACTCAGTCCAGCTGCGAGGTCAGTGAGCTCCAGCTAAACCTCAGATGGTCTGGTAAAAGGAAAGTACTTTTTACCATGATATTAATTAAATGTACCCAGACGGTTTGATTTTAAAGGCACCCTTTCAGACTCTCTCCATTAGATTGTGGAGTAAACACACATGGTGGAAATGTTCTTTTATCAGTTCTTGATACCCTCAACATATTTAGACATGGAGGCTTCCCCTATGCTCACGTTGTCTTTTGTTTTGAGTTTGTTAAGATCTTATTTTTTCCCTTCACCTCTTGCTTTGTTGTCTAGGAGGAGTGAAGTGGTATTGAGGACCACTCTTAACTCACCTCCACCACCACCACCCCTGCCTTCTTCTAGCCCTGCATTATTGAACATGCTGCAGCATGGCTAGGAGACAAGACACCAGGTCGGAGTCACAGAATCAGAATCAGCTGTAGTGGACAAGCTACATACATTTAAATCAGGGTCAGGGCTGTTCTGAGACAACCATGCAGAACATTACCATTTGTTAATAATCTTTGAATGGATCCTGTCGACCTTTTAACATCATTGATGTTGAGTTCAGGGGCCCTAATCCCTATCAACAAGAGTTAATGGGAAAACAAATTGCAAAGCAACACACCCAGATTAAAGAACTAATTCAACCTGGATTTCGTTTCTGTTAGAACATCAACATGGACACTGAAAATGAAAAGAAAAAAAAAGTTTGGAAAACAAGAAACATGATTCTATTGATTTTTCTTAGTCTAGTATTTTGAGCCAGGGACATTTGACCCCAGGAAGAAATACCTGTTTCCTCAGTGCAGCTGCCAGACTAAACTATAGGCCTACAAGATGTGGATCATCAAGCATTTCCTCCTAAATCCCCCAAAGCTCTCCTATACTTTCACACTTGAGTAGGCAAACCATCCAATATCCTGCATGGGCCGGAATTCAGAAGTGCTGCACAGGTCATCTAGTGTCACACTGTAGCTTACCTGATGTCTAATTTCTCTCAGTTCTTTCTTTCGTCTGGGTGTTTTATTCGGGGGTTTTCAGTCTTTCCAGACCATGACTTTCCAGTTGGATGTGTGATGCCCATACTTAAAGAACTTTAAGGTTGAAAAGGGATCACCAGGAATGCCAAGGCAATTAATCCCGTGACCCGCTCTAGGTCGCAGGAAGACGTACATGGGCAGAATTTCATCACTTCAAAGGAAAATGGGGGCACAACTATAAGAGAAAACTATGAAGGGACTTTAATCTGTACAGTTAATGTCTTTCACTTACTGCCATAATTATAATTTGCCACTATTTTGCAATAATCTAATCTAACTTCTAGCAAATATTCTGGTTTAATTCAATTTCAGATTCAAATTGATGCAAATGAAAACCCCACATAACACAATAGATCCTTTAGAATTGTGTGCCATTTGTGAAATAAACACACAGTAAACGTTCCATCTGCTGAGCTTGGATCACTGGCCTCTGTTCAAGAGCAGGCAAGAAAATGGGTCGCATTGTGTCAGGTTGTCCTGGAAACTCCAGCTCTGAGAAGGCAGTGCGCTAACTCCTGCAGCACCCACTACAGTATGAAGAGAAGAAAAACGTCTGGCTAAATATTCAAGTATTTACATACGAGTCATTATCCAATCACTGCCACACACCAATGCACTAGATGATGAGGGGTTTAGTGTGGTGTGCTGGGAGACACTGAGCTGGAAAGTGGGTGAGATAAGTGAGCGGGTGTGTTTCTGTGTGTTATGATACCAGCAGCTGTGACTGAGCTGTTCAGTATGACTGGAAGACCAGCTGGAATTATGGGTTCGGGTATTTGGATTTCCCTCCATTTTTCTCCTCAGGTGTTTTAGCAGCAACCATGTGCACCCTTTGACTCCTTTCTTAACAGCCACTACCGCAGTCTGGTTTGCATCTGCCACCTCCAAAGAACCGATTTTAAAAACTCTCACTTACAATTTGTTTTTGTGACTCAGACACATACTGAGTAACTGGCTGCATACAGAAAACACCACGACCATGATTCAAGCACAGATTTTCTCATTGTTTAAAGAAAATGTTGTGGCAAGAAGTGCCAGGTCTTTTGTCTTTACGAGAGTTTTTCCCAGTGTATTACAAAATAATTATAATGCTGGCAAATAAAACCATAAATAATTGAAAAATGTGTTAAAGCCTTAAGCATTAAGTTTGGCTTTATCAAAAGAAAAACCCACACTACATCCCCAAATCATAAAATAGCAGGGTTTGATGTGTAACAACTGGGCTGATGTTTTTACAGTCACAGATGCTGAGAGCCATGATAAGGCACTGTCTTCGGAGTCTCATTTGTTGACATACAGAATTCATGGTTGGAGGCTGTGAGAATTTGCCAATTATCCGTGTGTGCCATAGAGCAACACTGTTTGACTTGGATGCAACGCGTATGTTTGGCTCCACAGCACAAACTGAAAAAGGAGCTCAGGCAGTGCAGTCTGCACTGTGATTAGCGATTTAAAGCCCTGTGTTTACGATGAGTTTGAAGCTAAAGGAAAGGAAGGAGATGTTCATGTGGAGTCGTCACCGAAATTGAATTGCAGTGAAGCACATGTATAATTTAGTACATGTATGATTGAGTTACAGTTGACAGTGGTATAACTAGAAGGTGTATATCATCATAATAAGAGATTGTTTTTGACAATGAAATGGCAGAAAACGCTCTCCCATGAGAAGATAACATGTTGAAGGAACCAGCATCTCTACAGAAGAGAGGAATCTCTCTTGATGGAGAAGTGGAGACAGTCCTATAGCGTCTGCATACAGCATCGAGAGCTACATTTAGTTGCGTGTTGTAGCCCTAAAAAGAAGGCTTGATCAGTTCAATTCAAACGCTCGCACTCTTTGCTGCTGTACATCAGTAACTGCTCTTAAATCTTCTCATTAACTTTGTCTTTCTTCTTTACGTTCTTTCTTGTCTTTTCACATTTTCTTCTTACATTATATTTCTCTCCTAGCGAATTTTTTCTTGTAATTGTGAAAAGATTTCTTCCTTATAACAAAGACAACAAGCAACATTATTTGCATAGCACATTTCATACACCGGAGCAATTCAGTGTGCTTTGTCAGGAACGGCGGGGTGTGGTGGTGGGAAAGAGGGACCCAGACTGCAGGAACGCACAGGTTTTTAATGCGGATAACAACAGACCGGGGACGCAGACGTCCAAGAAACAATAGTGCGCGCACACACCATCTACACTCGTGACATAAATCAACGACACCACAAGGAACACTGAACAGGACAGACTTAAATACACAGGACACTAATGAGGGGACGAGCAGCAGGTGAACACAGGGGAACAGGTGAAACACTTCAACAATCAGGGAAATCACGAGGGTGGCTGAGACGGGACACAGACTCCAACACAGGGGAACTAAAGCAGTAAACCACACAACCCAGAATGCACAAGACAAGCAACAGAAAACAGGAAACACAACCATTCACACAGACACGGGGCGTGACATGCTTTACAGGGTAATAAATATACAGCAAGCGATTTACAATAAAGAAGTGCAAAAATACAGACAAGTGCCAAAAAAGACACTAGAAGTCAACACATCTCGATTAAATAAGTAAAGATAAAAGAACACAGAAAGTACTCCCGCATGTAGGTGCACAATTAAATAAAAAAATATAAAACTGAAGTAAAATAAAAATGTAAAAAAAGAAGGCTATTTTAAAGCTAAGTTGAGAAGATAGGCTTTTATCCATTGTGAGTGAAGTAGGCAGTGTAAAATAGGAGAAATTTGAAATTTTGACTTAAAAGTGTTCAGCGGGTGGTTGTGTATAATATCACTTGGGAGGTTATTCCAGGTTTGTGTTGCATAATATCGAAACGCTGCTTTGTTGTAATTATTGGGACAACCAGTAGGCGAGTCCCAGATGTCCTCAGGGTTCCAGGAAGTGCATGTGGCACAAGCATTATTTGAGATGTATTTGGGCCCAGAGCCACAGTGTTATAGACAAACATCAGGATCAGGAACTGAATCCTCTGTGTGCCTGTAGCCAGTGTAAGGATTTTAGAACTGGTGTAATGTGGTCATATTTCCTGGATTTTGTTAGGACCCTGGCAGCGGCGTCCTGGAGTAGTTGGAGTTGCCAAAGATCATTTTTTTTGATAGCCCTGTGAGCAGACCACTGTAGTAATGTAATGCACTGGAAATGACTTTGTGGGTAAGCTTTTTAATATTTAGCTTGGAGATTATATCTCTGATTCTTTCAATGTTTTACAGATGGTAGGCAGATGAAGTGACCGATTATGTTACTATTGAAATTTAAATCTGGGTCTAAGATAATGCCAAGATGTCACGCTCAACTCAGACTGGCAGTTAAGGTGATGAAACTGCAATGGTAGTTATGTGTTATTGTATATATCTAATCTTCTTGCAAAAACATAAATAGAATAAACTTTTTTCATACACAGTTGAGAAAAATACCAAATCGTATTGTAATCAATCATTTTGTGTAAAGCCACGGCCTCTGGCACATTCAATTGTGGAACAAACCAAAGTGTACATGCACTGTGCACCCTGGTGCAGCAGGAGGCTGCAGTTGGTCCACATGTGAGAATGCCAACAGGGGTTACACAGCCGGGGCTTTGGTACTGTATATCAACCAGTGAGATAAAAAAAACAACAGCCAGCCTAGAAGCTGAGTGAAAATCAAGTGAAGCTGAAATAAAAATAGAAATTGCTACAAAAAAAACACAAAGGGATAATTTAGGCTGAAGACATCAAACTACTATTGTGAAAGCATCCGTGTGTCTGTGTTTGTGTACTTGTGTGTCTGCACTACCAGTTTTGAAGAGAAGTCCTCTATAGGTCAGAATCTTCTTTAATACAGAGAGAGTTAGTCGCTCAGACAGAGCACAGGTGACAGATATGCATTATGCATGGGAGAGGAAAGGAAGGTGGGATATAAAAAGCGCACTAAGATATTCACAGTTACACATACACTTCAGCAGAGCCATACTGTACTGTTGGCTGTGCAACTTTATTAAATTGACCTAGACAAGCACAAGGTGCAGTGAATAGCATTTCAAACACATGGACATAACAGAATACAGGGGTACAGTATACATATAGGACACACACATATTCACATGTATAGACAGCCCTCATCCTACCTCACTACAGTCAACTTCGTGCTCCTGCTCCCTCAGGCTCAGAAGGCAGTCTGGGGCTGCACTTTAGTGCCTAACGGCAGAGAACGGCTTCAAAAGGAAAGTCTCAGGTCTTTCCATCTGCTGTTCTGTTCTGGGCCAGGCAACAAGAGCTACAGTAAAATCGCTTCAGTGATCAAAAATTACAAACCTGATGTCAGCAGCAGCAGCAGCACAGTATACCCAGCAGTCAGCTGCTTACATCTCCCAGAGTCCCACAGAGAAGTCTTTGCAGGTTCATATATGTCCTCCTTTGTTTTGATGATTGATACGGCAGGTAGAAAGTGTTCGCTATCCTCAGCTGGTACAGGTCTTGGTGATGTCTCTAATTAGCTGCAGAAGATTAACGATGTAGATTAATTGGCAGTAGAAATTGTATGCACTCCTTGGAGTGAAGTTAATTTTATGGAAATGATCACTGGTTTTTATATGTAACTTCAAGTTCTTAATTGGTCTCAGCATTTAACTCTATGAGTGCTGAAAACCTTTAAGCCTGAAGATGAGGACCTGATCTTAAACCTGCTCTCAGCTCAGCTCCCCACAGCTCTACAGGGTGCTTTAGCATCTTTCAGCTCATTGTTATGGCTTTACAGCCTTTACTGTTGTGGTTAATTCTCACTGTTCTCATGAACCCATTTCCAGCCGCAGCAGGCAGCTGTTTCAGTGAAAAAGCTTTGATAAACTACCTGTCCAGCACCAAATGGCAGTGAGCGACTATAGCAGGTGATCAGAGTGAAGCATTTAGCAGTTTATGAGTTAGATGTTTCCCTCGGGAGTTGGAGGAGATCAACACAGAGCAAAAAGGAGAGTGAATTTTGGACACTAGCTGGCCTGAAACACGACTCGCAATTTGCTAGCACGTTCCCATGTGAACCTTATATGGTGATAACATGTCAACGTTGTATTTGCAGTCTGTTCAACGAATGCATAAATGCTTCCCAATTTCCCTTTTTCAAAATGAAATGTATTTGCATGAATAAAACACAAACAACGAGCTTAACAAAAACGTCCTCAAATCTGGATAGATACGTACTGATAATGATGTTTGGCTGTCAGCTAAAAAGTAATATACTGCGTCTAATAGAGGATGAGAGGAGCTGCGTTACTGTGTGAAGCCAGGCAGGGTGGAAATAGCTGACATGTGAAACCCATGAAGAAAGAGGCTTAGCTAGGACTCAGAAGAGGACTAAAGAGAAAACGGGGGAAGGGGGGAGCCACACACACACACACACACACACACACACACACACACACACACACACACACACACTCAAGCAGGTATTGTAGAACAGTA
>JAVQJF010030731.1:0-23888 GCA_036023855.1 Gadopsis marmoratus | reverse complement strand
ATAGACCCAACATTTCCACCATGAGCAGCGCTAGGCGACAGTGGCAAGGAAACACTGCCTTTTAACAGGCAGAAACCTCAAGCAGAACCAACATTGTATATAAGAGAGTGGCCTTCCCTTCACCTTTGTTCAGAGCACAGAAACTTTGACAAAACATTCGGCCTGACTCCACAATAAATACGTTTAAATACGTTTCTCCCACAACATAAACTTCTCTTCCTGGGAAAGTTTCAACTGTCGGCAATTCTCACCTCGTCTCTAAAAATCAATTTTGGGGGCCATTACAGGAGGATCTGCTAGACAGAAAATTGCCCAATCTTTGCAATGGCATTTGCGGTAAATGCAGTCATTGACTTGATAGGATTTCATGATTATTGTCAAGTGGAATTACTCTGTCCCGATACTGAATGCACCACCAGCCATTAGGTCCACTGTGCTGGACTGAACTGATGTCATTGGCTGGAGACAAATGGTCAGATTCCATTTCCAGCCCTGGTAACATCACTTTAATGGATACATCCAATTTCTTACAACCTGGAATCCATTTGTTTGCAAGTTGAGTGCATTCAAGGCTTTTAAATCTCGGGCTCGCAGGCAGCGCTTCGGGCACCAACTGTGCTCGTAATAACAAATTAAATTTTCATTAGGAGAAGCTAATTTCAAGTGGGGAACATTCCTTTGACAAGTTAGATGGTTTTGGGACATTAAATGGAAACAGGGCGAGCATATTAAAATGCCAGGCTGTTCCTCGTACGCAAATGTTAGATAGACACAATGTGCCAAACATGTCATTTGTATTAGTGTGAGACAGCAACAGCAAAATCAAGCAATATGTATGGACCAGGCATCTCTATTTGAAGAATATAGATTATAGAAGAAGGGATTCTTGTACAATAATGTTAGAAAAACATCGATCATCTCCCGCAGGACAAGAGCTAGAGACACCCAGGGTGCGAAGGAGGAACGCATTTTGCAGAAATGTGACTTTACAACAGAGCCTGTGACTCGGTCTGCGTCGCTCAGCCTCCCTCGCCTCCCAGCACAGTTCTCACGAGAGCCAGGCGACTTTTATGCCTCCGTAACGGCATCGACAGCACGAACACTTCACATTTTGAGTGTAGATGGAGCAAATGCCTCTGCAGTGCATGGCGGCACAGATTTCCAGGCAGACATAGCTCATGGTGTGCATAAAAACGGATGGAACACAAAACGTTCGGATACTTACCTACAGCCGTCTACGGGGCCCGGTCACAGAATC
This sequence comes from Gadopsis marmoratus, assembly GCA_036023855.1. NCBI lineage: Eukaryota > Metazoa > Chordata > Actinopteri > Centrarchiformes > Percichthyidae > Gadopsis > Gadopsis marmoratus. The sequence continues at coordinate 22,630 of JAVQJF010030731.1, read as the reverse complement.
AGCCTTCCCAATGGAAAAGCAACAGCTGGTTTGTTATTTCTCTGAGCTGCTGTCGACTCTGTTCATTTTGTTTCCAAGATCGACTTGCGCAGATACCCCTCAGTAAGGAATAGATTGTGTTTGTGGCTTTGCAATTTTAGGCCTTTTGTGATTACAGTGTTTACATAGAGAAATAAGGATTCCAACCAATGTTAAAGGTTCATAAAGATATGTTGACATCATTTGGATTTATCCGTGTGTCTTACGTTGTTTTCAGATTGAAAAGCCCTTTGAGGCAATTTTGTGATATATAAACAAACAAAAAAAACGATCCTTTCAACAACATTGACAGCACCAATACTGGTGTTTCTTAGCAAGACACAAATACACTGGGCTGCAGTAGATATACCAAAATACACAACAGCAGACAGCTGAATTGAAAAGTGGTGGCTGCATTTTCAGAAGGCAGAGACTCTTGGTGCCAAACCACAAAATAGTGCACACAAAATACAGATTAGCTGGTGAGCTAAGTAGCAAGTCAGTAAGAAAGGTTCACAGCATCTAACCTTCGGCAGGCTACACTCGGACAGGTTTGAGGGGCTAGGAGTAAACCACCTTTAAGCTATCTCCTATAAAAACTACACCAGGCTCCTCTCTTGTTTCCCAAAGTCTGTTTTTTGTCTCCAAAACATCTAAGAAACTGGTGTGTCACCAGTACTTCACATTCTAAATTTGCCTCAAGGGGGCTTTACAGTCTGTACTGCATAGATACTGTACACCAAGTTTCTCTACACCCCATGGACTTAGGAAATACATCCTTGGAACTGAAACAGGAGCACAACTAAAAGTTACAAGTCACAAGATTGCGACGGGATGACACAAAGATTGTGGATCGGGCTGTCCTTTTACAGGGTAACATTAGAATAAAATTTTCATCCTGACCAAAGTGCAAACAGAATTCCTCAAAGGCTTCACCTTCTCGGGCTGTTTCTATACATCGGCGACGTGAGGATTCAATTCATTTAATGGAAACACTGCATTACAGTCAGTGTTGTGTCTTTGTGCATGTGACCAGAAGGCCACATTTTGTAAATGTTTCACCTGTTTAAAATGGATGATGCAGTTAATGCCATTTTCCACCCATAAATTAACAGTGTGTGAAAAACTGGAGTGCCCTCTCATCGCCCTCCTACTTCCTAGGAGGCAGTGGAAGTACTCATCCTACTGCCATCACTTCCAGCTGCGCTCACGCTTCTGTATCAATGTCATAGTGCTGAAAAATCTCTATGGTAATTTATATAAATATCCCAGAGTTAGGGTTAAGGTAAGATGAAAATACGACATCTATGAGGAGCCGTAAATCAATGATTTTTGCATTTACAATTTCAAAGAGGAAGGTTGAAAATAGCAATAGTTTCCTGCCTCTCGCCCAATGTTAGCTGGGATTGGCTCCAGCCCCCCCCTGCGACCCTTCGGGATAAGCAGTCTGGTTAATGAATGAATAAATGAATGAATCCCAGAGTTATGGTTGACAATACCAAGCCACGAACCACGTTAAATGGCACCAACAATGACATGACTCAAAGAGGAAAATTAAGCTGCCCGACAGTCAAGAGGACACTTTAAATCCAGGCACCATGTCCAACCTCTTTCCATGAGTCCTCCTCTGGAGTGAAGAAGAACAGCACTGGCTTGATGTGGACTGTGGTCCACTCACACTATGGCCGTTAGGAGGTGTGATTGACACAGTGTATATCATGTTCGAGAACATATACAGTTGATATTTCAGACTTCGATCTGCGCGCTACAACAAGAGGCGTCTACACGGCCGCTGAGCAGCTTCACTGGAGCAACAGGGGGTTAATTAGCCTGCTCAAGGACAGTACTTTTGGAGGGTGAAAAGATTTGCTGGAACAGACACCGAGTGTTGGTATTGATTGTGTGCTTGCTGAACTGAGCCTTTTAAATGACTGCACTTCACTCTAAACCCTATCACCAGACAAGAACCTTGATATTCGACGATTCTGCAAAACCCCGGATTACGGTCAATGCCAAAGTTCTCTTTTCCAATATGGATGTAATTCCCAGGGATGCTGGGGTGGTTTTCTCCAACGTGTTTCAGATGAGGTGGAGATTTGTTGATAATGAAGATTGCTGAGCTTTTCTTCTCCTCAGTGAAAACAACGTAAACTAACAGCGGACATATTTTTGTTTTATCAGGCAAAGCCATGTCCACCGCAAACATTCTCTTAGATACGACCTCTCTCTGTATTCCATGTAGACACATCCAGGAAGAAACGTCACCCACGGGTGGACGTTGGGGTTTTGATGAGGTCAGCAGACGGCACAGAGTGAGCACTCTCGGTAACTGCTAAATACAGTAAACTGCCCGGTCTGTGTTTGCCGCGTGCAAACTACATGACGGGTTTGCTGATCTGGAGCTGCAGCACCGTTGAAATTGTCCACATCACCTATACCAGAAGCACCCATTGCAGCTCGACTTTAAACTTTGCCTCCTTCCTACAGCGAGGCCTGCACGCGAACTGAAAGGATTTGACCCAAAAACGTCCACCCAGGTTCCCCCGGCGACCCGGGCCTGCTGCTGCGACGCTGCCAGAGCCTGCGATGTTTCCATTAGTGTGCGACAGTGGGGACGGTTCACAGCACCGAAGTCCTGTGGAGAAGCAGGTTAGCTGTAATTATTCAGCTGATGGGTTATGAGCAGAGCAGGCCTGTCACACCCCTCCTGGCTCCCTGGACTGAAGGAATCAGAAGCCAGGAGGAGCGTTTGGTTATTAGTCACACCGTCTCCCCGGAAAGCGAGAGAAGGAGCAGCATTAGTGCTCAGGGATTATATACTCTAGAGGCATTTAATTCAGCTCCTGACTCAAAAGGCCTGTGTGTGTGCGATAACCAGTCAGTTAAATATATGGGCTGAGAGATAAGGTCTAACGTCTCTATTAAACTAGTTCACTCACATGCTAATAAGCTGCTCTCAGCCTGTTTGAGGATGTAAAAGATATTCACAAAGTCCGCTTTCATCAATGTTTTTTTGTTTGATTCACGACCGGCTGAAATTTACATTTTTTATTTTTATTGTATTTCACTTTTAGGTCGTTCCATTTCAGTCTGATTTTCATATCTAACATTATCAAGAGAATTGATTGCACCTTCGCATGGCTGATAATATCATGTGGGTAAACGGCTCTGCGAATTAAAAAAAAAAAAGAAATGGATTGTCAGTTAAGGTGCACAGCAGCAGCAAGAGTAGATGTGGCTTTTAACATAACAAAAAAGGTCAAACAAGCACAATCACTGCTTTTACAGAGCATGCAGAATAATATGGGCTGCTCAACAATAGTGCTGCGTATAAAGGAGCGATCGTTGTGAGCAAGACACGTCATCTCCGAGCAGTATTCCTTATTTGTTTACTGCAATTTGAGTTTATGACTTGTACCCTTATCATTTTAAATATCATTGTTACTTTATGTTTTATTGGCATGAGCGTAAGAAAGACAATATCGCCAAAGCATCTTGAATTGTTTTGTGTAAATTCAAGAAAAACTGCATCAAAATGAATCAACCCTCCAGATTCCCGATATTCCTGTTGTAGTGGTAGCAGCAAAAAGCAAATTATTTTCGTTCCATACAGTATAGATTGCAATATATACTATATTTTACACAAAGGCTGCACTGCCTCACTGTGGCTCCTCCATCGAACTGGAAATCCATCAAACCAAAATCACATTCAGCCCATTTCCTCATGTAACCAACATAATTACTATCATTGTTCATAATGCATTATTCAGGGCCTTGACTAATTATGGAGAAAGTGTGCTGCTTTTTGAAATTGTATTAATAGACCTGCACACATTATAATTATTACTTTCAATGTGCAACATGTCCATTGGAAGGCAGAACCGACTAAAGTCACCCTCAGCAAAACAAAAGGAATCTCTGTTCCCGGCATTTACGTCCTAAGAAATTATGAGATATAAGAAATCATTTAAAGTAGTTATGCTCAGGTCAAGTGTGACCACGTGGCACAGTGAGCAGCACGTGTCAGAATACAAAACATCTACAGAGACCGTCATATTTTATTGCAGGAGATGCGTGCCTGTTCACTGGTCTTTCTAAGACCAACAGGAAGTTAGCAGGAAGAAGAATTTGCAGGGTAAGGATCTTATTTCTAATCTCGTAAAACAACAAAAGAATGATTTTGAGGGCTCACATATGCAGAGATACGAGCATGACAACCACTGTAGTCTCTTTAAGATAAAAATTGACAGCTTATCTTTTGCTGCGAAAGTATTGGTGCCTTCAAACGGAACTCGTGAGCTTGTGGTTGCGACATGGGCAGCCGTGTCCGCGACGTGCTTGATGTTCAAGCGGCAAGTGGCAACGGCACTATGGACGCTGCAAGTTGTGTTGACATAAATAGAAAGCAGGTCAACATTTCTTGGAAAAGAAGCGCAAAGGAAAACTCTCCACGACCAAAATTACTATATGAACTTAACACCGACCAAAAAACAAGCTTCCATGGCCTCCGCTGTTTCTGAAAGCGCCTCCAAACACGTCATAAATAACTGATGTGGGCTTTTTGATGCTTACATGCTCACAATGACATGATAAATAATATACCTGCTTAACATCAGCATGTTACCACTGTTAGCATGCAAATTAGCACTAAGTATTGTACAAATTGAAGCTTTGAGCTGATGATCGGGGGAGATGAAAATTCAGGGAATCACCAAGTTATTACAACTCATCCTGAGGGGAACATAGATTTCTGTGCCAGTTGATCGAGAAGATGTTGACATATTTGATTTTGCTGATCAACTTTTTCATTTATCCAGCAAGTTGTCTTCATCCTCTGGTGACCATGAATGTCTGAAAGATCTCATCAACTATTGGATGACATGCCAGAAAACGTTATACAGTCTGGAAATGTTGGTCGGTCAGTCCACCACTTTGGTCCAATGTCCAAATAATTAATTGATTCAGCTGGTTATGAAGAGAGAAAGCCAATCATCAGGACTCCACCTGCTTGGTTTGTTAGCGCTCCTCGACCATCAGGATCATTTCAAAATAGATCGTTTGTGCTGGAAAATATGTCAGTTTCCAACCTTGAGCCAAAATATTTCCCTTCTGCCTCATTTCATTAGCTTAGATTATTTTTCTTTTAGTTATTTTCAGCTCCGTTCTCGCCATTTTTAAATGATAAATTTCTTTTGTTATTTCTCAGTTCAAGGACTCTGCTGATTTTTGTCGCTGCCACAATAAAAAGTCTGCAATGGCTTCTGATTTGTTCAGCCCTGCTTCTCCCTTTGCGGTTTTGGAATGAAATCCTTTGTGCTGTACTATCAAATCAAAAAGCCCCGACTGTACTTTACACTGCAAATATGACTCTGCGCCAGTGAAACTAAAACAAGTTAACATGCATTTACTGCATCCTTTGTTACTTTATTGACCAGGTAAAGGATTGTCTCAGAATTGCGGAGGGAAAAGCAGCCCCACAGATCGAGCTTTACGTGGCCACGGACAGACAATCACGTCGCTGTAAATCATGATGAGCAACACCAAGGCGCTTCTTACTTTCCTCCATTAGTGAGATTTTGAATGAGTGCCCCTGGTCCAGTCGTACCAAATCAAAAAGTCCCGACAAGGACAACTGCCAGAGGGCCTCGTGTGATTTGCAGCGGTGCCATTTTCCCTCTGGCAGTGAATACAGATCGCAAACCGTGACAGAGATTAAGCTACAATTCCTCTTTAGACTGCAATCATTACTGTACTGTCAGAGCTCACAGCTGCAATATTTCAACTACGGAAACATGCAATTCATCAATGTTCCATTATGAGTTCACTTTAAACATCTTTAACGTGACATCTGGAACAAACCGGCTCCATTAAAACAATGCAAATGTATTGAGGCTGTACCCGTAGGCACAGCGTTTGTGTGTGCAGCTTAAGGCCTTCACACACTGGGGACGTAACGAATACACGGCACGAAAATGCAAAATACTCGCACGTGAAAATGTACTTTATTACATCCAAAAGTAAACTACATAATCTTCACAGACCTGCAGCTGTTGGTGCTGCTCCACATATTGCCCTTGAGCTCATTGTCTTTATCATTTTTGTATCCTTTGTCACATAATCCAGGCTGATGAGAAACACAATCGGCAGGTCCAGAGTTGTGACGTGCCGTCTGTTCTGCACAACTTAATTGGTTGATGCCTTATTCGACGTACGAAAGCAGAAATAAAATAATAATATATCGACCTTGTTCCGATACAAACTTTATTATCATTCTCTCTCCGTGTGAAAGCACTCATGACAAAAAAAAAAAAGTTTGAAAAAATATATTGAATTAATCGCCTACGGTGTGTAAAGGCTTTGAGGCGATTTCCTTGAATGAAATAAGTAGATTGAGAGAAGAGAAGAAATCATTTTCTGCATATCACGAAAGATGAAACACTGGGTTGACGTCGCTTAACCTAAAAGTCACAGGTTTGACTCCAGTAAAGGCCATTACATCGATCATCTACCACGCCTGTCATCCTGCAGTGAGCTGACATGCATTCATCCACTGTATGTCTCTCTGACTAAGAGCCACAGTCTGGAGTATAAATATCACAGTATCCAAATAAAGCCCTGCCTGCCGGAGCAACATGCCAGAGGAGAGCAAGGAGCGGCCCTCCGGCAGCAGCTGGCACACATCTGCTTATGGACCACTTATAAATTATTAAGCAAAATGTCAGTCAGCCAGCTGTGGTTGCAGCTGGTATGTCAAATACTGAGGAGCAGCATCCACCATGTTGATACTGGAGGGATACGTGTGTTTGGGCCTCTGTACATGGAGGCAAAGGCCTGAAAGACAATCAGGAAAAACTAGAACGTCAGGTGTTATCATCCATCAACCTGACGGTGCATCTGATGAGAATTATTAGATACTGTACTGTGTATATATACTATATATTGTAAGATGTCAAACAGAGGGAGGTGGCCCTCTGTTCACAAAACATGCCAGTTGTCGATCAACCAAGTGTAATTTCTTTATTCTCTCCAATATTACTGTTCGTTTTCTCGCTCGCCGATCCTTCCACCTCTACTCTGCCCCGAGGTCTTCTCTCCTCTGGCTTTTATGCCGCTTCTAGGAAGGGAGGCCCTCCCTTCCTCGTTGGTCTTGAGTAGTGGCAGGTGTGTCCACTCCCAGGTGCCAAGTGGTTGCAATGTCTCTACGGGGAGATACACACCTGCCACCACTTGGCCCAATCGGCATCGTCCTTGTTGCCTGACAAAGGTCGAGGCGCCGACCACGCCTCCTGGTCCACCACAATATAAATATATACACACACACTATATACTATACTGTGTGTGTGTTGTTATTGTGTTCACAGCTGACAGTGTATGTATACATCTGTGTCTGGAGAAAAGAGGAGGATGATTCACAGTAAGTGATCTTCTCTGGTCCTTGGACAATAATCAGTTCATTAATCTTCAGAGAGTTGTGCTTTATGTGTGCAACACCGTTCATGTTTACTACAAAATAAATCTGAAAAGCTAAACCAAGAGTATTGACAAAAGCTGATGAGATTTATTGCAGGACTGTGCATGTGTGTACAAGACTGCATTTTGCATTTTTGAGATGGGTTTATTGTCATGAGTGTGCGAAGTTCCAGGGGCAGACAGGAGCAGTTCAAAAGTTAATTTGTAGTATATGAGCTTACATGCAGGTAGACAGGACCTGAATTACTCGAGGAACATGCACAGGCGCAAAACAGGAACACGGACTCTAAACCCAGGGCAAGCAGTGGTACTTAGTGATGTAAACAGGAAGAATCGACAAAGCAAAAGAAGCGGTACATATAGAAACAGGGACTAACGAGGGAATCGGGGGCAGGTGAGCACTGGAACACAGGTGAACCTAATCAAAACTGGCGGGAAAAGAACAAAGACAGGAAGTAAATCATGACAGTGAACAGAATAATCCGGAAACAGACAGAAACTAGCGGACTGCCACATTTACATTGGAGACTGTGCTCGCCATAGGACTTACAGCATAATTACAATTTTTATTAAAAACGTAAATAACATTTACATTTGCGTCCTGACATGAAACAAAGATGTCACTCGTTTCATTGACAGGATTGCTGCCGCGTTTACCACAGTGACATCGCGGTGGTAAAGAGGGGCTGCACATGATAACTGACGCTCTAGGTGGCAGCAGAGTGCTTTAATCCTGATGACTGGATTTTACGATATACCCCCTTTGAACACAATGCGGTCAGCAATGGCAGATTGTGGCGCTGTCCGTATTAGCGCCTTCAAGGCTTTGAGAAAGGACAGCCTGAGATCAGAGGATGAACTGGCAAAAGATCGGAGAAGTGCGGGCGGCTCTCGCCAGAGAGACCACAGTTAACCCCCAGACTTACCTAAACACCAGCGATGGCAACCGCTTCAGCTTCCCGTTCTCCCTCAGGCCTCTCCATCATCTCGGCTGCCAGCGGTCATTTTCATAGACTTTCCCGGCAGCATCTGGACATGGAAATCCACGAGGTGAGACCAGAGGACCACTCCTCTGTCCTCTGAATAAGCCAGGGCTGCTACGGAATCACTACGGGCGCTTGCTGGTCAGATTTGTCACACTAGAAGATGGACTTGGCACGTCAGGAGTTCAAGAGAGGTTAAAGCAATCAGACAATTTTCATTCTAGTGTCATCACCTCACTGCGACTCCACCTCTTTTGTTTCTATACCGAATGTCAACTAAAGAGTCAGTAGTGAGTCTGGGAATGACAGTGAAGGGTATTTTCTACCCACTTGAATGGTAGCTCAGATTGCGTGTTCCCAAAATGACTCGTGATCCTCGTTTTGGGAGGAACTGTCAAGTGAGAGTTAGAATAACTTGGTTAATACAGAAAGGCTGTCTGCATGGTTTAAAGCCAATCAGCGCTGACTTTTGGGAGGAAGGAGGGGAGCGGTTTCTGGTGTGAAAGTCACCGCCTTTGTGACTTTTTGTGGCGGTTTAACAACGTCATTACTCGCATGACTGCAAGACGTCACTCGTCGGGAAAGAATAAACTTTAAGTGTCAGGAAAAAGCCTGTTGAGCCTTGTTGTTCAGCAAGGCAGGTGAGTTACCAACAGAGGAGTAATAGCGATGAGCACTCATCTATCGCAGCTGGCCTATCAGTGACTAGATCATCCACCAGATTCCACGTTAATATACGAGTACTGAAAGGTTACTTCCACTGCGTCACAGGAAAACACAAAACAACTTGATTTTGATTGACATTTTAAGTGACTTGTACTGAAGCCCAGTTAGGAAGACAAGTGAATCTTGCAGGCCACGAGGACATGTGAAGACACAGCTGTGTAATCTTTCATTATTGATGTTGAATGAAAACAGCTAATGTGACTGATCTCCAGTACTGGGACACCACAGGCTGTCACCAGCAACAACTACCTGCAACGCAGACAGCTTCTTCAGCACAGCCAGTGGCTTCTTTAAGCACAGACAATTGCCAACATTAAAGATTTACACCCGAGCAATGGGAAATCCATCCATCTGAAGCCTTTGAGGTGTAAAGGAGTGAAAAACACAGAGCCTGTCATCCTCCGAGGGACGGACGCATGTCTGAGAATACAGATGGCGGCAGCCTTGGAGGTATGGATGGTGAAATGAATGAGAATACAGATTCGGCGAGCCTCCCAGGAAAGAATAAAAACAAATCCTTCAGCCTTTGGAGGTACAGATGTAGGGGGGGGGATGCCTCTAGTCACACACACTAAATAGTGTTGGCACTATTGCTAAAGACAGTCTACAAAGAACCAGTGAAAAATAAATTATACTGGTCCCTAAAAACAAATGTTTGGGTTTCAATTAAAGAATCTTGCACATTCAGTTACACAAAAGGTTTTTTTTTTTCTCTCAATTATCATTTTATAATTTCGGAGGTCTCGCAACACACTTCCTTTAACAACGTGGAAATTAAGACATCCTTTATTCGGCATTTGGACATAAGAGACCACTGATTTTTTTATTTGGTTGACACGCAGCTCCTGCTCCCATTGGCCTTCAGGTCTGCTGATCAACATGTATCTGCCATATAAAAATAGGTAGGCGCACACACACACAGACCGACAAACACACTCCCCTTTGTTTCATCTGGAGAGCCCAGAGCTTTGAGTTTGGCTGCAAGGAATAAGATGCAGAGCTCAGCAACAGCGGTGGTGGTTAGGGTTAGGGTTAGGGTTTCACAAGGATGTGAAGAGAGAAACGTGGCAAAGTCAAACACATTTATAGTTTCATTCACCTGTTGAATGAGTTAAAACTGATAATGACACTACGGACAAAGGTATGTGGACACCTGAACATTATGTGATTGCTAAACATCCCATAGGAAACCATAAGCATACACCTCCACTCTTTTGGTTTCAGGCTTTCCACCACATGTGACCCGACTGCAGGGATTTGTTCCCGTTCAGCCACAAGAGGCGTTTCTGTTCTCCCAAAATGTGTTGTTGGATGGGGTTCAGGTCAGAGCTGGGACAACCATTTCTTTATGGACCTGACTTTGATCTTTGTGCACGGCCAACATGTTCTTAATCCCAGGTCGTCCAATACATTGTCATGTTGAAACAGAAAAGGGCCTTCCACCAAACTATCGCCACAAAGTTGGAAGGACACCGTCACTGCATGCTGTAGCATTAAGATTCCCCTTCATTTAAAAGAGTGCAAGCCCTGTCTACATACTTTTGTCCATACATTGTAAGTCAAATTGGTTCAATCGTGGTCAAAAGGCATCTGAGGACACCCAGATGTTCAGGCTACAATCAAGCCCAACTTTCAAACCCCCATTGTCCTACCTTCCTAGCCTTTATAAAAATATTTTCACTCCACAACTGACAGGAAATATAAGCTCCCTGAGAAGAATTCATTACTTATTTTTGTGTGCGTTGATTGTTAAAACAGCAGTAACATAAAATCTCTCACCATCAGTGGCTCATGTCTGCATGACTCATGTCCAGCAAGTTTCAAAATTGCTCAATCACAGAGCGGAGGTGGATTTTTGTAGCAATTACACCCTTGAAATATTTTACAAAAAACAATTGGGTTCTCCATGCTGTGGCTTAAAGTCTCTGACAGGTTCCTGGGGAGAAAAAACCCAAAAACAAAACACCACGTTACACTACGTTTAGTCCTTATTGCAGAGCATGTGAGGTACAAGAGCGCAGGGCTTTGGCAGCTGGTAGTTAAGCAGAGTAGAATAAGAAAAGTAACAAAATGTGAATGCTACACGAGGACAAAATGCACATTTCACAGCAAATCAAAGCTATAACGTGTCCAGGTTTATAAAATGACATACACTGCATTCAAATTGGTTTCCTCGTGGTTATGAAGGCGAAATTAATTTCCACCAACATACACATTTTTTTTTGTCAGACTGCAAGAAGGGAACACATATTGAAGGACAAATTATAAAGGTGCCTATTGTCCACTCTGCCGTCCTCAGAGTCACGCTAGGCAACCCCATTAATCCTGATTAAATACAGTGTGCTCCTGTACTTAAATAAGAAACGGAAATCCATCACAAATTGCTTATTTTCCGTGGAAATTGCAGCATAAATTAGCAACACAGAGGAGAAACACTGAGTGTATGTGGGCAACAAGGACTGTAACCTGCCAAGAGCTGTGGCTGCCAATACCTGTCCACTATTTGGTTGTCGTTTTCTGTCATCATTTATCCAAACTGCATAATGTAGACGAGCCCCTAGAAAATTAAGCGTGTTTAAAATACTCTTCGTAATTCTCTGTGATTAGAATCCTTAAGGCAGAAGTGCGCCAATTTTACACATCAAAGGCTGTTTTGCAGGTCTTTGCAGTACTAGTGCAGTAAAACTTGTAGGAAGTCCTTTGTGGCAGCTGCGTGAAGTCTAATCAATTGAGGGAATTCGTCAATATTGGCTGGGGCTGAAGGCTACAAGTCTGAAAATGAAACAAATCTTGGGATGTGGGATCTGTAGCCTGCTCCTCATCTATGCTTGAGGCTGGAAGCTCAAAGCTACTTTAGCCACTGCTAACAGAACATGCCTGAATTCTTTCAGAAGTTGCATTGTGGGTAATGTAAGCACCAAGGAAGAGGAACGCATGGAATTAAAACAAAGACAAAGACGACATCTCTGGGGGACTTTTTGATTCTGCATTGTCCCTGCTTAAAAAAAACCAAACATACATATTGTACCAGACAAAAACAAATATTCATCTGTAGTCCCTGGGTGGAGGTGACTAATGATGATGCAGGTTACAGAGCCAGAGTCATAGTAAATCAAACCTTCCTTAATTTTCTGTAAGGTGTCTTATTTACAGCCACACCGACGCGAACAACAAAATATATTAAAATTCCTGCTGCTGCATTCATTTTAATTGTTTTTAAAGCTGACCGTCGTGAGTCCGACAGCGTCATAGAAGTGCAGAGGTTGAGTTCTCCTTTAAAACGCCACACATGGCACGGTTTTATCTCATGACTGACACAACACAAATTGAATCGGGCCTTGCAGTGAGATGAAACCAAGTTGAGAGATTGTACAGAAACACCAGCTGAGTAAAGCTCAGTCGCTGATGCTCTCAAGCAGACGCAGCCATTGTGTGTTCCCGTCTGCACCAACAACTAATTCCCAGAGAGCAGCAACCTGCAGTCTGAGCTTTTGCCTCTTCTGTACGTTGAAGAAAGGCTGCACTTCAGAGAGAGAGACACTTCGAACAGCGATGATTCTTTGGGGCTCCCGATGTTGTGTCACAACAGTGAGAGCTCGGGAAGACAACAGGAAGGTGGATGGATGGGGGGGGGGGGTAAGGAAATATTTTCACCAACAAAATTTAGCTGTGGGGGATTGCTTGAAATGTAAATGAGGCCTACTGTATGAATGTTTCATTCAGGCTTGGCTGAGAGGTAGGGAGCGCAAAGACAGGGCCAACAGAGCATGAAATATACATCTGAGCTGTGTGTGTGTGTGTGTTTCTATGTACTCACTGACGTGCACTAACAAGCGTGACCCTGCACGGATGTTATCGCCAGCGCAGTCAACTTCAGTTCTTGGATTTGCGTCAATAACAAGCTGCAACAGCTCCGATTGCACAGTTTACAGCTGGCTAATAACGGCGGGCTGGGGTTCAGGAGGTGGAGGGGGTCATCCATTTATCCCCAGGGTTGGAGGTTCGATCCCGGCTCTTCCTGTCCACAGAACCCTGAACCCTAAGCTGCTCCCGGGGGAGGCCAGCACCTTGCAGGGCAGCTATGTCACCATCAGTGTTTGAATGCATTGCTATGACATTTGGAACAGATATCCATGATCCCCAAAGGATGAATCCTAATGACGTTGGTGATCCCGACGTTTCCTCTCGCACCACTGTGAGCTTCACATTTGTGCAACTATCTGGTGGATTGCCATGAAATTTGGATTCACATAATTCATCCCGAGGGGGACATGAATGAGAAACGTTAGGAGGTCAACAAAGTTTAATGCATTATATATTCATGCATTTTAAGAAAACATTAAAATGCATTTAAACAGACAAAGACACAAAGTGAGAGCAAGAAATAGTTTAAGCATTTTAACAGAAAGACAATTAAAAGGTATTAAAATGTCTCTTATTTATTGGAAAGCTGCTGTAAACGATAAAGTTTTAAGCCCTGATTTAAATGAGCTGTTTCAGCAGATCTCAGGTATTCAGGAAGCTTGTCCCACAGGTGGTTTAAATATTTACAAAATGCAGCCACATGGAAGCACACAGAGGTATTTTATCATGGGTATGGACAGATTGTTGCAAACTGCATTCAACCAACACTCAGGCTCATTTAAGCCAAACCTGCAAACTAAGCCTGTATTTCATGCCTTGTACAAATGGTATTATACAAGAATAGGTCAAACAATAGTGACTTTCATTGCACAATGATGTTTAAGGAACACAGATTTGATTATTAGTTTGTCAATTCCACCAGAAAACAGAATGCTGCAAGTGAACAACAATAACTTGATTTAAAGTTGGAAAGCAAGTTTATTATTCTAACTGCAGAATGCTGAATGTGAAAGAACAGTAGAAAAGTATTGCAGACGCCTACTTCTCTGTTTTCTGTGCTTCAGCCCTCCCATCAAGTCATGGAGAACAACTCATTGACGTGGCACATTTTCAGCTCAGTGAACAAGCTAATCAGTGTTGAATGACTGCAAAAAGAAGCCACTGGTTTAAAAACTATGAATAATAAAAAAAAAGTTCTTTTTATTTAGTTGGGGTTTTTTTTTTTTTTACTCTTAATTAGCCCTCGAAGGAAAATGCTCGTCTTTGACTTTGCCCGCTGAGATTTAGCTCCAAGAATGAGATTGTTATTATGTCGGCCTGCAGAACATCATGTTTGTTGAGTGACACAAACGATGCATCTGGCTGTGCTGAGCTTTCTGCCTCGGGCGTGCAGCGGCTACCAATCTGCACGGCCACGTAGTCTCCCAGCTGCCATTCAGCAGCTAACAACCTCTGCAACTTGCTTTGCTTTACTGCGAGTGGACACATCACGTTCACACACACACACACTCGCCCAGCAGCAGTGCAGTGTGTCCTCGGTGTCCTGATGAGAAGCTGTTCAGGCAAGAGCTCCCTCTGCACCCTGAGCGGAGGACCATTATGTGGTTCAGCGCCACAGAGCGTGTCGCACCAGGCACAGCCACAGCGGTGCAGCTGGGTTAATTGCTTCTGTACTATTCTGAGTGCTTACAGTCTTTAAAAAACTGTTTTAAGAGCAACAGCAGGGGACGCATTGAACAAAACATCCTGAGGCTAAAAGTAGCTCCCCCCTAACTGGCACAGCTATTGCGCCTTGCGAGGCAGCTGGATTTGTGAGATCACCCGAGAATTCTTCTTCTTCCGGGCTTCAAGTTCGGACCACGAGGAGGTACTGGCAGCTAGGGGAGGGGCTTAGGTGCCGTTCGTTCGGCTCCTCAAGAGGTTAGCGTACATGCTGCTGCAGCATCGGTTAAATCACAACTGGAGAGTATTTGTCTCGTTGCAAGAAGAGGAAAGAACGGCACTGAAGGTTTTTCTTGTGTAAAACATGTTTTCGCTCTTCTCCCGACTGGCTTCAGATGTGCTACTACGTCATATGGTGCGTTGATGTTGGTGATAGACAGGTGGTTCACCCAGTCGCCTGCCAAGTGTGGGCACCACGGTAACGCCACATATGAATTTGTTCATTGTGTGATGTAAACACAATTATTTTGAAAGTTAAAATTGTTTGTTTACAGTTGTCCCTCTCCTCCTGTTGTCAGAACCACAACTTTCGATGTCCTGGAGCTTCACATGTATTGATTTTGTTTATTCACTGAACTGTATTGTGTGATCCGTTTAATCTCCAGGTTATTGGATAGCCACTCTGCTAAGGGTTAGTTTTGCTTTACACACACACCATAAAAGATACATTAACAAACAACTCTCAGCCTAACGATACCTGCTGATTCAATCAAACATGTATAGTTTTCTATCCCCCAAAAACAGGGGGCGTAGCCATGATGTACCACAAGTACCCATATGTGGTGGTGTTCAAAGTTTTTTGTAACATATCTATAGGTTTCTTGTTTCATGTCACGCCACAGAAACGGACACCACTCACTCAAATCTACCGACCGGGTTCCAAGAAGAATTACTCACGTAGCAGAAACTTCGTTGTTATTGTTATTATAAAACAGATTCCATCTTCATTATCGGTCATTAACGTCCTCTTTTGATGGATCTGCGCTCACTCCTTCTGCAAATGGATCACCTCGCTGTGTAATTAAAAACGAGCCTCTTGAATTTTTCATTAACAATTTCCGTCGCGTACGGCATCGATAATTTCTGCGAGGACGAGAAGTAGTGCAGAAAAGCCAGAGGAATCCTTATGAAGGAATTAATGGCTCTAATTAAATGCCATAAATGAGCCGCTGATAAACCCATGGATGCATTACTCAAACCGGACGTCCTCAAGTCTGTTTCATCTTCTCGCTAGCACCTGAAGCTACATGCTAAACACATCTACATTCCTGGAGCTTAACCACCAATGAAAACTGAAATCCCTGAACCTGGATACGCGATAGCTATTGGCAGGGAAAATGTTTTACATGAAAAGAAAAGCTTACTTTTAATTTAAGTAAAAATATGCAGTCAAGCTGCGTTGCTTACGGTCCTCTGTGGTCCTGATCAGGATTTGGCAGCAAACTAAGACAGCCAGCGTCTGAATGCATCACGGCAGACGAGTGCAGCCGTCTTTGTGCTTACTGCGGCGAGATGGGAAGAGAAGCCCCAGCGCGCTAAAACCACAATTCAATTATTCTGAGAGCTTTCCCCAACTCCTCAAGAGGAAGGAGAAGAGGCCGAGTCGTAGACGGGACTCGTCCTCCAGGTGCAGGTCCAGTCAGGAAAAAGATTCGCTCACTGAATAATTCATACTGAGGCTCCAGTCAGAAACCGAGGCTAATATGTTGTTTCTGAGTATGATGGATGGGCAGAGTCCTGTGTAATCTAAATGACTGAAACATGAGGTGAAATGTTAATGGTCAACTTCCCCTCGCGCCCCCTCAGGACAGGGCTTCTTCTGTGATTGTACTGTACAGGGTGTTTATGTTCTTTGGTCCCGTTCAGTCACCGCGTGGTGACGCTGTAAGAAGCTCAGCGGTGAAGCGGCTTTACCATCAAAAGACAGGCGGCTCTTTTTCAAAATCTGGCCTCAATAGTGAAGCTAGAACACAATCACAACAAGCCGTTTCTCTCTAGACCAACGTGCAACGACTGAGCTGAGAAATGGAAACTTATGCAGTAATGTCCCTTTAACCTTTGTTTTGTTGGTATTGGCTTCATTTCCTCAGACAATAATCCCAAAATCTAATTATTTTCCTTTAAAATATATAATAATTAACTTTACACAGCACTTTTACATAAGCTTCACAGACATAAAACAAAAAATGCACAGTGCAACAAATGAATAAAAGCATAACAAAGTAATTAAAAGCCATTTAATAAAAATTAGTTTTTAAGACGAGGACACCGAGGTAGCTTGTCTGATTTGCAGTGGGAGGTTAGTCCTTGCAGCAAATGCTGTGGCTGCCTCCTGTCTCAGGCCGAGAGCAGCAGCTGGTCTGCAGAACTGAGATTTATTAACCGTTCTCCCCCCACAGACCTTCTAAAACCAAAATCAAAAATATGTATTTAAGTAGTAACCTCCAGCTTTGCTGAATGCTGGGCTTGCTCATTTGATAAAACGAAAAAGACAAAATACAGAAATGACCATAAAGCAAATAAGGACATATTTCATCTTTTATACGTGTAACTCGCTGTTCAACAAGCTGGTGTAAAAAAAAAACTCTTAAAAGCAGGAATCCAGATAGACGGACTGGATTTTTGGGGAATAACAGAGCATCCAATTCGTTGTTTTTGACCGTGGGTGCTCAGGTCTGAGAGCCCAAACAGACGGAATGCAGCAGTTTCTGTAGCGGACGTTTGAAACGTGTAATCAATTCAAAGTCATGTTAATAAGCTTCGTCAAGCGTCAAGCTGATGAATCAATGTGACACCTGTCCCTCCTCCTGTCATCAACAACCTCCACTAACTTGACTGACGTCCCATGATGCAGTGCGATTCCCTCTGATGCAGCATTTGAATAAAAAGGACGAGGGCTGTTTTGATGCAGACAGACGGGACCTTTCCGCTGTGTGAGGTTATTCTGTAGTAAGGTTGCTACGGTGACATGTCAGGACACACAAGTCAACGGAAATTGTCACTACAGCGTCTCGTTCTGTCCCACGTCTCCCCCCCCCCCCCCTCTCTCTCCACGGCAGCGACGTCAGTCGGCCAGGATGAAAATGAAAATCTTTGAGACTCAAATTGGATTTGCACTGATGAAGGTCATTTTGCTGCGAACGAAGAGCAGACCGATTTTGAAAATGAGGATTGATTGGGATTGTTCCGCGGCTCCTTCCTTCTGCTACAGTCTCGTGTTCACTGCGCCACAACCACCCGGCTCACGAGATCGATAGCTCCAGCTATATATCTATATCTATCACACGCACAAATCAAATCATTTTAACATGAAACCTTTCAGTGTGGAGTAAGTTTTTGTCAATCTTTCCCTTTATGAACCGTGTGTAGAGGTATGACGCCTCCATATTAAAGTTTAACAGACAGGTTTGCTGTTAAAATGTCGGTGCATCAATCGCCCGCATACACTCACTTGAAATTCACAGTGAGAGAAAAAAGGACTCAGATTGTTAATGGAATTGGGCAAGTTTCTGAATCATCAGCAAGAGGGTTTTATACGCCGTTTGGATTCTGGAGCTCTTTCAGGCAAACTTGTGCGTTTAAACAAAAGGTTTATTTGCCTCGGAATGTGTTTGGTGTCTTAACCTCAACATTTCCACCGTTGGCGTGACTAAACATATTGTTCTATTAAATTAGTGTTAAATTGCTCCAATGCGGCAGATTCCGTTTACACACCTTTGCTCAGCACCAATGAGCGAAGCTGCTAATTCTTTCTTCAAACTAAATATTCCACTGCTCTCATGAACCCCATTATAAAGCCTCAGATGATACAAGCTGGCCTGGGAGGGATTTTAAAAAAAGGCCCCATTTCCTTCTCTCTCCTTTCACCCTCTGGGATTTAGCTCACCCAACACAAGGCACACAACACAGCTCACAGAGTAAAGAGCTACTGAGGCAGCAATAAGAAATATTACGGATCTGCTGAGGGGCTTTGTAGACACACTGTAAAATGAAGCGAAGCAGCGTTAGATGTGTGGCTTTCAAAACTGAAATGGAAAAAGCAGAGGAGGAGTCGAGATAGTTGAGATAAATAAAAAACAGAAATAAAGAGGAGGAGGAGGGTGTGTAAAGCACAGCGAGAACAGGAGGAAAAGGTAGAAGAGTCGGTTTGGTTCAGTGCGATTGCTGAAACGTGAAATGCAAAACAAATTCCTGTGCATTCAGACAGTAAAGTATTATGTTAAAAGAAAATGGAGGTGGTTGTGGGAGCGCATCATTCCCACAAGATCCCCTGTCCTGTGCACCCCCCCCCCCAACACACCCACTATCTTCACAAATAAACAAAAGGATTTCTTTCTCATCAGCAGGCACCAGCACAAGACCGCCAGATGTGTGTATATATATGTAAATATAAAGCCTTTATTTGTATAACACGTTATACACATGATAAAGCAGCAAACTTACACATTATGAACAGAATTCAAAGACGACGCAAAGACAAATCTAAGGTTTTTAAATGTGACCTATTTATGATTCAATACAAAGCTATGTGCTGTCCTCAGGAATACTTAAAAGTTGGTCTCATTAATGTTATTGTGTTCAAAGCTTAGACTGGTGAACGGCATGACGGCTCCCCAAAAATGAAGCCAAAAAAACATCTGGATTGCCCCCTGGTGGCCGGCTGCAGTACAGGTCATAAACCCCACCCCCTCCATGTTATCGCACTGATGTTTGTTCAAGTGTTCATGTTCCTGGTAAGTTTGGTTTTAATTAGTTATTTGCTGCTATAAAGACAAAAAAAATGGGGGGTCAGATGTCATGATTGACAACTTGGTGGTGTGATGTGATTGGTTAGGGCGGGTGTGTGGGCGGGACCTCGAGCACTACTGTGCAGACTCTGGCTCCAAATGACGTCACCAGCACAAGATGGCAGCGCCCATATTCGGGATACTTTGGCTTCTCTTTTGGACAGAAGTAGGAAGTGGCAACGCGTCGGCCATCTTTATATGCAGCCTGAACAGATTGGAACGCCCTCAGGTTTGTCTTGCAGGCTGCTCCAGGGATAAGGACCACAGACACCAAGGGGGCCTCAGGGGCCTCAGGATACTTCAAACAAGCGACAAGTTTTGTAACAGAAATTACTGCCTGCATATTCACTTGTGGCCCCATCTGAGACTCTGCAGCAAATAAATACAAGGAACTAATAAATGAATAAATAAACCACAAACATGACCATGCAAGTGCATTATCCAAGTTAGCTGAAGATGCAGTGGGGTGATTATAAGAGAAATATTTGGAGACACTTTATAATTAAAACCTAAATATAACAAGAAAAACACGTCAGCTGGTTATCAGAATCCTGTGTTAAAGGTGGAAAGTGGGAAATATTAAATATTCTCTGTACTCAGAACATCCCCGAGGCACATGGTCTGTAAATAAAGAGTTTCAGAGCATTATTTTGGAGTTCAGTTTGGATAATCAAATCCCTTTTGTTTATTCATTTTCCAAATATAATTTCCTGCTAAAAGAGGCGTATATCCATGAAATATGCATGACCCCTCCAAAAGTAGGCAGAGGTAGAAAAAGAAAAACAAACACAGAAGATACCCTTCAGATTCTGTCGGTGATCTTGGAGATGAAACATGGAAAGAAAAAGGCTGTTAATGAGTAAATGACTCAGACAACTTCTATTCCCCCTTTACTTTAAGGCTTATTACTTATAACTTCCATTGGGGATTGGTAGAGCGAAACCATTTTTATCCTCATGCTAAAACCGACTCGAAAAATGAAATGCAACAACTCTCGAGGAAGTGGACTCCGTTTGAGAGCGTGACAGTAGACACGAAAAGAGGGAAGGGATCATGTACACGAGGAGAAAGAGGTAAAGCAGCTGTTTCAGATCTCGCGGAAGTTACGATGTGCCTCACAGGAGGCAGCGTCACAATGTCCAGAGGCACAATCCGATTCCTAAAAGTGAAGGGAGCGTTTCTGTCTGAGAGGGTGTGTCTCAGGCTGACAGACAGACAGGCAGGCAGGCCTGAGAGGGAGAGAATTGCAATCTACAGATTCCTCAGAGAGACAGACGGAGACTAAGAGAAAGACACCAGAATAAATTTAAATAATACAATAATTAAAAATGAGGGAAGTGAAGAAGAATAATGGAGGAGGGCAAGGAGAGAGACATCAGTGTTAAGTGCCGAGGTGGTAAGTTTCATTACCCGTTATTAAAAAAAGAGCCACATATTATCCAGGCCAGGGCAGCAGAGAGCCCCACACAGCCAGGCTGAGAGTCCTCTGGGCCCTTTTAAATTTAAGAAGAGCTGCTCGCAGGTGGCAGGAGACTAAGAGAAAGAGGCATCAAAAGGCGACGGCGAGGGAGAGGGAATGTGAGACTCAGATAACTAATGTCAACAAAAGGAGGCCGAGTCCGATGGCTCGGGTCAGGAGAGGGAGGAAGGCTGACAGCTGCTAATGCGGTTCGTTTGTGGGAAGGCGAGACGGATGTCTGCTGCAGAGCTATGATGACTGGCTTAAAAAGGCTGGTCAGGTTTTTGAACGGGTACACCCAAGTACTTGAACTAGAAAATGACACGTTACACTGAATCAGGCGTGCGCCCAGCATATTAAGAATTAACCAGAAATCCCAATTTGAAGAGCGATACAATGGCAAGCGACTGCACGGCGGTCTGCGCTCCCGCGTGGGCAGGGATGGACAGCTCTGGAAAGGTCATCACGGCGGCGATCGATCAGTCTCTCTTTCATCTTCACAGCTGCTCTGTAAACCACAGGATGCTACAATGCTTCATCTTCACCTGGGCGTCTTCCAGTCTGATCGCCGGCTTACGCGACTGGCCACCGCTGCGTGACGTAGACTAATTCAAGCCTAGTTGAATAGTCCAACGAGTGGTCTTTTATTGGTTGGTTTCTCTCGCCGTCTGTAACGAGAACAAACCTAACGAGAACGTCAATACGTTGAGGTCGACAACATGCGGGTCAACAACAAAAACACAGTATGAGACGGCGTTGTGAGTCCCGAGTGGTGGGGAAAGGTCAAACAATCCTCAGTGATGTATCACATCCTCTCTATGGGCGAGTACGAGTTGTTAACATCAGGACGGAGGTACAAAAGCTATTTACAAAGAAATCCAGTGCAGGAACTACGAGGTGAATGCACAAAGACTCTGTCCGCTGTGCCACACGCTGCTTCGTCAGTATGTGAAGACGACGCAACACATAAATATCCCCAGAGCTTTCACAGAGGCCGACTGTAAGATGTAGATCTGTTAAAAGTAAAGTATCGTATGACAACACTTTGCAGAAACAATTATCTGTAGACATCTCAGCATTCAAAGCACTTTCCCCTCATTGGTCTTAGCCACTTTCTGATGCAAATTCAGGTAGAAAATGTTTAGGAATCTTGATCTATTAAATAACAAATCCAGAGCAGAGAGGCTTATGCAGCCTTATCTAAACTCCATATACAGACACACACGGGTTCGACATTAACGGTGGCCCTATGGCCCCATGGCCACCAAATACTCCCTGTGGCCCACCAGGTTCCATCTCTGCACTGCGAGCCTTCGCCAAAGCAACGTTACAGTTCCACAGACACACATATATAGACTGAACTAAGACTGTGAGAGAATATATGCACCATATGTTTACGGTCGAGGCAGATGACGCCCACCAAGAGCCTGGTTCTGCCTGAGGTTTCTGCCTGTTAAAGGCAGTGTTTCCTTGCCACTGTCGCCTAGTGCTGCTCATGGTGGAATTGTTGGGTTTGTACATATAGAGTTGGCTTGGACTTGCTCTATATTAACAAGTGCTATGAGATAATGCTGTTATGATATAGCGCTATATAAATAAAA
>JAVQJF010030723.1:0-14949 GCA_036023855.1 Gadopsis marmoratus | reverse complement strand
GACCCGAGACAAATGCAAAACTAGTGGAAACAGTCAGAAAAGATGAGGAGGGGAACAAATGTCAGTGTCCTCCACCTGTAAAACCATTCCTGTTTTGGGGGTCGTCTCATTGTTGCCCTCTAGTGCTCCTGTTGTTAATTTCATTAACACCAAAGCAGCTGGAACTGATGAACAACCCCCTCTGCTGCTTAACTGACCAGATCAATGTCCCAGATGTTTGTGCGTATATTCATATTCATAAAGGTGAAGTAATTGTAGCTGTTTATTCAGCAGGTGGCGCTTCTGTCCAAGGGAGACGAGGTGCAGACTTCACTCAGGAAGGTGGTCAAAGAGGTGAGAGGTCAGCTGCTCCTGAACAGCATCTAACTGGAAAGTCTCGTTATACTTGATGCCTACTTCCTGTTGCACATTGTGGTATTTTTGTGTTTTGTTTTATGGTATTTAAATGTTAAGTCAGATGTGGAATTAACCTTTTTAAGTAGTTCTTGCACATCAAGGTTCAAGCCAAGGACACAGAGTATCATCACAACTGTCACAACAATGAATGTCCACTCAGATTTGTACTCTACTTGTTGTATTTTGCTGATTTGATATTTATTTTTAATTTGCTTATTTTCCATTTAAAATTTGAATCTTATTTTATAAAATGAGAAAGGTAAGGTTGGTAAGGTGCCAAAAAACAATACTTGAGACACATTTATACTGTATTTTAATATCTATTGCTTTATTTTGGAACATGCCGTCTCAAATTGTTTCCTGTCTCCAGACGTCCCATGAGATGATCATCCAGTGTCTGTCCAGAGTAGCCACCCATCCTTTTCATGGTACGTCCTCATTCAGGCTGTCAAACGTTATTCTGGAAATTGTCACAACCGTAACTAGGTCTATGAAATGTCAGAATACTGTGACTCCGAGGTGACATCTTCAGATTTCACCAAGACATTCATCTAAGTGTTGACGCAAAACAGAACGTTCTCAGACTGGAACAACTGAATGTTCCATGATGTCTGGAATTGCAGGTGTCGTATACAAGCTGAGTGGAATGAAACGTAAGAGCCAAGTGGTTCACTGGTTGTTATCTCATTTCCTGTTTTGTTGTCCTTTGGCAGTTATGTCGGTGCGCTGCATGGCCCAGTTTGTTGGCAGAGAAGTCAAGTACGGGTAAGACTGGGATGTATAGTGTTTCTATAATAATACAAATATAAAAGACAACATTTCCTTTCAAATGTTTGAAAACTAAAGAGCTTAACATCCCCATCGACATGAAACCCTGACATGGTTAAAGTTTTATAAAGGCTATTAGACTTCTAATCCTTAACCTTTCAGTGACCTCGTGGGGCAATGCATTGTTTCCTGTGGCTGCTTCACAATAAAAGCCCCCTGGAAACACTGTACTGAACGTGTGTGTGTGTGTGTGTGTGTGTGTGTGTGTGTGTGTGAGACAAATAACAATGACATCTTGTAATGGTGGACTCTGCCATTGTAACTTTAACCATGGCTTCATGACGTTGCCATTATCACTAAGCGTGGCTGCTTGATGTTACGGGCCAATATTAGCTCGTCAGACACCCAGGAAAATGTTGGAGGTCATTTAGAAACACACCTTGGTCGCTATTCTTTAATAAACAAATTGAAGGGATTCTTGACAGAAATGTTTGATTATGTTAAAAAGCGATGCATCGCTGTCACATCCCTGTACACTGTCTGCACACGTTAATGGCGTTTGTGTCCCACTTGCAGAGGGATGTTCAGTTGTATTATCAAGATTTGTAAGGAGGAAGGTGTTGCTGGATTCTATGTGTGAGTTTTCCTTCTAATTTCACTAATATACTAACCCCGATGTTCGGCGTCCTGAGTCTGAGCAGTGTTCTGTGTGTCTGCAGTGGTCTCGTACCCCGCGTGGTGGGAGAGGTCCTCTTCCTGTGGTGTTGTAACCTCCTGGCTCACTTTATTAACACCTACGCTGTAGACGACAGTGTAAGTCCATCTCCTTTTAAGATGGTTGAAGAGAGAACCATAAATTGTTTTCATACCAAAGTGAAACTTGAAATTTATTTGATTTGCTGCTGAAGCCAACGCCGCACTTCCTTCCATGTTTAAATTCAGTGTAATGTCCTTTTCCACAGTACTAAGTCCCTCTGCTGCTCTGACGGCCACGTTCACTTAGAAAATGGCGTCACGCCAATGTGAGCTTTGACGTATGTTGAGGTGAACGCAGCCAAACATGCACTTAAATGTCCTCACAAAGACAGAAAGGTCTAGTTGCTGATTTTACAGTTATGGTCAAATTGAACGGTTCATTAGTAAATTGCCTCATTGATTAATTTGTTCTAAAAGTTGTATATATTGTTTCTTTTGCCCGATACAGCCTTCCTTCTGGATCTTGTAAATCACGTTTGCAATCTTATGTTTTTGGAGACTTCCCCCTCAGATCTGACCGTTTCCAACGGCAATGAAATCAAACACGCGCGTCAGACATTTCACATTTAACACTTTCCAGCAGCACAAAAGACGCAATTCCCGCTATTCCTGGAAGGCTTTTTTTAGGAAGTGTTTCATTGATGGTAACTTAAAAGCATTTCTAAAACAAAGAAACTGCCAAGTGGAAGCAGCAGTGTTGATGAAGTGTCAGCAGAGAGGAGAGTGTGACACGACTCTGCTGTACCGATGGAGTTAGTGCTGCGGAAACAAACATAATCCTGAATTTACCCAGTGGGATATTGACAGTACAGGTGATTCCATTTCCCCTCGATGTTTTTCACCTGGTCCTTTATTAGCGAGCAGCTGTTCTTCACTAGCCACCAGCTGTGGTTTCTGTCATTATTTCAGTTCCGGTGTTTATTTGAGACTCTGATCCAGAAGAAAATGGAAGTTGTTGGTGAACTTAACCTTAATCAATTTGCACCACATGAAATGCAAAGTATCGAGCCTCGTTAACTACAGGTAGAATACATTTAGATGAACTGAACTAACCGTCCCGTTACATGCAAAGCCTTGTGTTTGTGTTGCAGTTCAGTCAGGCCTCAGCGGTCCGGAGCTACACTAAGTTTGTGATGGGCGTAAGTTCAACACTCGCACGGTTTCTGACATGTTTCTCATGCGCAGCGCTGGCTTCATATTAATACGAAGTGTTTCTCTAGATTGCAGTGAGCGTTTTGACATATCCGTTCATGCTGGTGGCAGATCTTATGGCAGTCAGCAACTGTGGGTGAGTCATTACTATTGATGGACATTTTACCACTAGAACACACGATGAATTCAACATGTAATCAGTTAATTCAGTCTGGTGGTAAGAAAGTAGTGTTGGGAAGGCTCATGCTCTGTAGTTTCACGGGTTCAAGAATGAATCCATTTAGATATGACTACATTTAAACTCCTGGCAGCTTTGAACCAACCTTTCCACCATCAAACATTTACAGAAAATATATTTATTTAAAATAACAGTTGAATAAATCCTTGTACAGGGTCTGACTGGTTGTGGTCTGTGTTGTCAGTCTGGCTGCAGGTCTTCCTCCTCACTCTCCCGTCTTCAAGTCCTGGCTGCACTGCTGGAATCACCTGAGCCACAAGGTACCTGGATCTTATTCTCGTAGTGTCCATTCTATATGAAAGAGTGCCCTGAGGTAACTTTGATGTGATGTCGCGCTATATAAATACAACTGAAGTGAATTCTGTCACAGCAAAGCAGCTGCACGGCGGTTTGTTCACAGGTGTCTGTTTACCGAGTGCATAGAGTCCCTTAGAGTTTGACCAGGTTGATGGTTAAGGCTGATGCTCATGTTGGATGGAAGTTGTCTTTATTCCAAAACATTTAAAGTTCATATGCCCCCCCTGTCAGGGTCACCTCTTCAGAGGATCCAGCTTCTTCTTCCGCCGGGTGCCTGTGACCTCCCTGCCCTCCATCAAGGACTGATGTCGCCGTCATCGTCATCATCATCACCTACATGCAGCCGGAGCAGCAGAGTGCCAATGAGCTTTTTGTTTACAGGAGCTTTACTTTAGCTGGATCCTGTTGGATTCATTCAGAAACTACGGCTGCAGTGACCAGTTTTTGTTTGCCGATCCAGGCTGCCATACATTTGCATTCATTTCACTTTTCCATGCAACAGTAATGACCCATTGACAAAAGTTAATGCAGGCTTGACTGTTCACTGGTTGGACTGCACAAGAGTCGACTGGCGACCCATCAGCAATCGTACAGGATTTGGACTTAAAGCTAAAAAGTACATGCACAACATAAATAGCAACATCGTCCTTTTTAAAGTGAGACTCTCCAGCTTTGGCTCACTGTGGCCACAGATGGTAATTACAGGATAACAACGCGACTTTTGTGCTGAGACATGAAGTGTCCTCAGGTGTGAGCGGCAGTAGACGAGCAAACAGGTTTCCTCTCGCGTTGTCAGTGTTCCATTAATCGTGTTTGCCTAAACTCATGCTGCCTTCAAAGCTCATACACAAAATAGTTAGATGTTCAAGTCCTAGTGGGCAAATACAACTGTACCTTCATTTTTATACCAAGACGTTTGTAGCTAATGTTAGCATTTCAACTTTAGCATTTTACCACTGGCAAGGTGAGGGATCCAACTTAATGCTAATATTAAAACTTGTACAGCTTATGTGCTGTTGAAGATGAGCTTGTATTTTGTGATTTGTCCACGAGTCCTTGGCTGACAGACACCTGCGTCGACCGGACGTCAGCTGAGGTAAATCTATGCATCACCCATTTTGTTACCTGATGAACAACATTACACCTTACCTTTATTTCAAATCTGATTTTGAAAAAGGTTTTTGGGAGGAAAAGGTTGCTAATGGAAATGACGTACCACGCCTCGGGTTCGTACTCCCTATTTTGATTGGCTCACACTCCCCAGACACGTGGTCTAAAGTTGGACCCTCCTCAGAACCAGACCAGCAGGACCACAGCACCGGTCTCCTGGTGAGGTGCACTGTGTTAACCTCGCTTTACTTTTGCTGCTGATAAATAGTTGTGTTGCATCTTCTTTGAAAAGTCAGTCTTCCTTTTAAACAATCCTTTAAAATATGTAACTTATAAACGACATCCCCAACCAGCAGCTTTACCAACTGCTGAACATTAAAATAAGTATGAAAACAAACAAACCCTCCTCCTGTTACACTCAGCATGTTGTCACACGACGCAGCTTCTGGTCACTGAACGTTTCCTCCTGCTATTTCGTTTGAAATTCAAAATAGTGTTTCTGTTGATGGAAACAACTTGTGTGTGGTTTTGCTGAGACAAAGTATTTTTTTTTATTTAAAATAAATATATATAACGTAGATATTCTGAGTAATATATTTCTTGAATTCTAATTTTAATACCCTGAAGTCTCTTGTTGCCTGTTAAAAATGTTTTTTCTCCATTCCATCAAACACAGCCTGTGTTGCATTTAAATGTGTCCCCAGGGGACTGGTGAAAAGCCATACATGTGTTTCTGTTGGATGACACGTCTGCTACCTGAACCAAAGGGATGGTCACATTCGCTGTGACTGATGAACGAGTTGCGCGGCTGTCGGGTCTGTTTTTATTCAGGCGATTGTGTTGCAATTAATCCACTTGTTATGAAAATAAAATCTTTGCTACTCAACACTTTGTTTCTGTTAATTCACTAATGCTTCATGGAGCAGATTTAAGCCACGGATGAGAACACATTTAAGGTTGCCTGAATAACCATTTAGTTTCAGCTTCATTCAGAATATGGATTTTCACCTATACATCATATTTGTGGTGGCCTACCTCCTGCTGTCTGTTTCATTAAATTCAACAAGTGGTCCAAACTTGAGACTTGGATTAGATTCTTGCTTTTAGGTCTCCGGTGGACAGCTCTGCCCTGGGCTGTACCCCCCCCCGGACGAAGACACTCGGCTGCCATTCACTCAACTGTCGTGAAGGACAACACAACTCAGTAAGTGCAGAGTATTTCATTGTCAAATAGCAGAAAAAGATACAACCGCCACACGCTACAAAGAACAGTGGTTTAAATAATGTACACCCCCCTCACACTCTGACACACACACACGTTTGGTGAAAGCACGAGGAGCAGGAACATTCCCATAATAACACACCGTTTGTTTAAATAGTGACACCCCCGTCTGCCACAGAAGCAGCTCCATTGATTGCTTTTCTAAAATGTGGTACATGTGCTTCATTCACTACACTACGTTTTATATTACAGACAAGAAAACCCCTCCGACTCAACCTTATGTATGGAAGCCCAGTCCTGCCAGGAGAAAACAAAAAGACAAAAAGTGTCATTTGTTTTGTTCTTTTAAAGTTAGTTATGAAATTCCAGGCCTAAAGTACATTACAATTGTATGAAAATATGTACATGTTTGACTCAATAAAAATGTTGACTTGTGTCATGATTTTGAGTTGGCTGGTCATGACACAAGATAAAACTAAGATTTATTAGATCAAAGTTAAGACATAATAAATAATTCAACAATTTAAATTTAAGGGCAAACAGCTTGATAA
This sequence comes from Gadopsis marmoratus, assembly GCA_036023855.1. Lineage (NCBI taxonomy): Eukaryota > Metazoa > Chordata > Actinopteri > Centrarchiformes > Percichthyidae > Gadopsis > Gadopsis marmoratus. The sequence continues at coordinate 8,459 of JAVQJF010030723.1, read as the reverse complement.
ATGCACATTCTGAGATGATGATGAAAAGCATTTTCAGACTTGGATACCAAGATTTAGTCAGTTTGACTCAGAACATTTGACTTGAATTTTGACCTACTGAGGCAAAATGATGGAAGACAACATTTTGACTGAATCTAAATAATGAAATGTATTGTCAATTTTGAAATAGCAAGTCATAATGTTTACTGGTGGTCTTTCTGCTCGTCTCTGGGGGAATGGGCTTCCATAGTTAAACCTCATGCGCCAGGATGCATTAAAAACAAAAAACCAACTTGTGTGGTCCAAGCTACATTCACACAAACAGCATTTTGGAATTATTGTAGCAAAAAAAAAAAAAAATGTTCTCCATGATTTCATGACACATAAAACTTCATTTACATTCATTTTAAATGACAGCATTTTGGATATCGTGTTCACTGGAAGATGTTTAGCCCTGTGTTTCTAAAATAGAAAAAGTAACTCCACACTGGATCTTGTTCAGAGGACGAGCTCAGCTGCACTGTGAAGTTACTCTTTAACATGTGGTCTCTTAAAAAAAACAAAAAAACACATTCAAGGTGACAACCTGCCAAATCAACTCTAAGCTTCCCTCCAGCTGATATCACCTCCAAACATCATGACCTCAGGAATCAACCAGCACATCACAAAAAAACAAGTAACAGAAATAACTTCTCATACAGTACAGTGAAACTGGGGAAGGCTCATTAAATCATCAATCAAACCAATCCCATGTCTGGTGAACGCAGTACTCAAAGCAGAGGTGGAGGTCGGAACAAGAAACTACGTCATGTGTGGCGGTTTGTTGTCAAACCATGTTATTCCCACAAGGCAGCCTTCCAGAGACACTGGCCCTGTTACTCTGCAGAATTTTGTGAAGAGGTTTTATTAGATATTCTACACAAAATTTGCCTTCAGGCTGTTTTTCTGCTTAACCTACAAGAAGTGCATTCAGTTTGAATGGTAAATGACTTCACTTGTATAGCGCTTTCCAACCCGTCGCTCCACCTCCTGAGCCACAGCCGCCAAATGGGACGGGAAGACTCTCGTTTTATGATGAACTGAGCTGATGACACTAAACGTTTACAGCATGGTTATGGCATTAAAACAGTAAGACGTGTGCGGAGATGGTGAGAACACGCATGTTTGTGTTGCAGGCCTGACTGTACTGGAGCTGGATAAGGTGCTAAATGTATCTGAACGTAAGTGGGTGAAAATGTAACAAGACTCGTGTTTTTGCACAACAAAATGCATCATTCTCATATAGTCACACTTTTCAACAAGCAAATCCTGCAAATAGCAATCTATAAAACTACTTTTCTAAGTTGCAAGAAGTGAGGTGACCGAGAGATCAAGCAGAAACATCATTCAGCTCAGTCTTTGGTTAGGTCACCGCAAGGAGACAGAAGTTCTGGTAGGAGACCTCGAGACACATTTGGACAGAATCCCTGATGAGCACCTGATTCACTTAAAATGACGAGGACAACTTAATGCAACGTTTGAGTAGATGAGTCTAGAATGGATGTCCTGGTCTGGAAGGAGAAGAGCCCTTGGTAGGTCCAACAGACTGGTGCTGCTTTATAGAGAGGGAATGTAAATGATGCTGGCATCGGGAGTGAAGAGATCCCACTGCATCCACGGGCGGAAAAGACAAGTGGAAAGAACCACAAGCACTTTAATTCCAGTTCAGTCTCCATGTGTGAGCAGGAAGTAGGAAGGTACCCTCAGAAGCGTCGGAGAAAGTGAAGACCTGCAGAAACGAGGGCAGCAGCAGGAAAGCAACGGGTGAAGTTGAGCCCCTTTATTATTTGTAGTGTGACAAAAATCCTCATCACTCAAGTAACAGAACAGCAGAGTTCTTCTTTCAGGGCTCAGGTTCCTCAGGGAACAGGGGTTTGGACGACGCGTTCAGGTTTGACGGTAGAGTTGGTGTTCATCTCTTCCCTGACTTCATGTAGGACGGTATGGCTCCCCGAGCAGTCAGGCCCTCGAAGCGTTTGTAGGTGTAGTTGATGAAGACCCAGTCCTTGTTCTTCAGGTCAGCCTCAGTCTGGTTGGACACCGGGGCGACTGCAGGAGGTTTTTAATCATTTTAGATATGACAACAGAGGCACAAAATATGAAATGTGTTCAAGAGAAGCAGGCAGCGCACCTGTGGGTGTGAGAATATCTGAATCTGGGAATTCATCAAAGTTGGAGGTGTCGTCGATGCTTTTGATCTCTATGGGGATGGCAGCAGGCCTCTCTCTGCAGAGCAGAGCAGACAATCAGCTGGCTGACACGTTAACAGGTACGATGCCTCATAGCTCGTTGAGAGACGAGCACAGATCCATTCACAGCAAAGAAAACTGACAGACAACAGCAGCTGTTAAACACGGAATAACATAGTGCTGAAAACTGATGTATAAAATGCAGCATCACTTGAAACAACTTGAAGCGTCAGGCAGGTTACTTTGTTCATAGCACCGAGATCATTTACAGCTGTACGTGTTGGTTCTCTGCTGGATTGTGCTTCTCCTGGTGGAGTGTTGTTCAAATACCACATTGCTGGTCTGACCCTCATGTATTTTTAATACAACTATTATTGGGTGTGTGTTTAATTTCTTTAGTTTGATTTACACAACGTTTAAAATGAGAACACAGTGAAATACAGGATTTTCCAAATTGGGCTGTACTCCAAATGTAGCATTTTGCGATATAGAAGTGATGTATGAGGATATCATTTGTGTTTTAGGAGTGTCTTTGGACATGTAGATGGTAGGGTTGGGCGATGTTAAAACTTTCCCACTGGCCGTATAACACAACAAAAAACATCCTAAAAACCCCGACCCTAGTATACAGCAGTTTCTTTCCTGTTTACGGTCAGCTCTGTGCTGCAAACAAACCAACTAGCCAACAGCTTGCAAGGCCGGGGTAGAGGTGCATGCAGAAAAAGGAAAGCCCACATTCCTAGTGGGAAGGAGAAACACACCTACATTTTAAACATGACGAAAGACTTGGATATCAACAGGGGTTCGGATTTGCGCAAACAACACAACGCCGACTTTTTCAAGAAGGTGGTTGAAAGAGGGGGGCTGAGTCAGAGTCAAACAAGGCTGCATGTAAACGGGAACATTAGTGGAATATTCATTTTCATTAGCCGATTAGTAGGAATAGTGTCCTTTTCAAATTAAGGGCAAAAAACAGAACATTTTGTGCATATAAATGTAGTCAGTCAGTGACATCCCAGTCAAGCCATAAAGACAGACGATCTGCACACACATGTGGTTCCAATATGTCCTGAACAAGTGGTAACTGCCCCCACCTGATATGGTCGTAGTCCACCCCCTCAAAGAAAGGGTTGGACTTGATCTCCTCCACCCCTGCAGCACCAATCCTGTGCTCCTCCTCACAGCAGAACCTGCTCACAACACATGTTCATTCAAATCAAACAGGTGCTATTAGGCAGTTGCATCAATGATTAAAGATACAGGTGACATGAACCGAGGTGTGTTCCTGCCTGAGGATGAGGTCTTTGGCCTTCTCTGATATAGGCACTTCTGGAGGAAAGGTCAGCGTCTCCCTCCAGTTCATCACCTTTCTGTACGTCTCCTGGGGCGTCTCTGAGCAGAACGGAGGGTAACCTGCAGACAGCGAGGACGCCAACCATCACAAACCACACAGCCCTGAAGGTAAATAAGGTGGAGCCCGCTCCATCGGGTCTCCGAGTCATTACCTATCAGCATCTCATACATGATGACGCCCAGGCTCCACCAATCACAGAGCTTGTTGTATCCATTTTGCATGAAGACCTCTGGAGCGATGTAGTCGGGAGTTCCCACGGTGGAGAAAGCCTGTCGGGGGGGAGGAGGGAACAACAGAAACAAGTTGGCTGTTGGCTTTGAGGTGACAATAAAAACACACAGGTAAAAACTAGAATGTGAATTATTTTCCATCAGCTGCGTTGATGTGAAAACACTTTATAAATGCAGAACATTAAAGCCACCGAAAACCAATGTTTTCAATTATCTTCTCACTTTGAGCACTGAGGTTTTATTTGCTGCCAACGGTCAGTTTGGGTTATAGAAGGCGTTTCTGGGTTTAGGCTCGTTTTATTGCGTTTTGCTCGTTTCACTGGTTTCTCAGTGGGGAAAAGTTATGTCATGTATTTCTGTGAACCAATTTTCAAGATTCAATTCAATAATTCCAACCCTTCCTTCGAGACAAAAGGTATTTTTACTTCTAAGATCTATAAATACCATAAAATAAATCCATACATGACATTTATTTTATATTTAGATTATTTTAGAGTCTGTCGAGCAACTGTAGACGTTGTGTGTCAATAAACTGAATCATGTGTGGCTGAATATTCCAATATCGTTGCCAATATGAGAAGCTTTGATACCAAATTATACACGGGTCAAATCTGACCCAGAACAGCCTCAGTGTACAAAAATCTGTAGCACCTACAAAAGGATGACATTTTAAACTCTTTTCATTTTTGTGTGTTTTGGGACACTTTAGGAAAAGTCTTCAAATTTTAGGCTGAAAGAATGTCACTTAGGGTGTTTTTGCTGCTGTCAAACTTAACCCGAACAGTAACGTAAGGGTTAAGTTGTGCTGCGTGCAGTCACATGTCCCATCCATTATCACCACAATTGTGGATAAAGAACCAGCTCTTGTGTCACGTGACCAAAATGCTGTCAGTCTCGTCTCTGTTCGGACCTACCAGCTGCCTCCTGTTCCTCTTCCAGGTCTCTGCTTTCCTCTTGGAGTTCATGTTCTGGAAGGCTGTGGAGACGAGACAGCTCAGTGTTAAAAGCCAGCTGGGACCCTCGCTGCATTAAATAGCTGAATATCTCATACAGGGTAACGCATGCTGCATCTTAACCAGCATGGAACCATTCACACTTTATTTTAGCCAGTTTCACAGGGATTAAATAGGTCAAACTCTTCAATGATGTGAATGTATAAACAACATGTGAGTGGCTGAGGTTGCATGCAAGATACAGTAGAATTAAATGGAAGGGATTGCCTGACTTTGCTTACTGAGGTCACTGGGCAGGCTGTGGTTCAGGTTCTTATAGAACTCAGTACGGTGAGCCCTCTTCAGCCCCGTGCACAGACCAAAGTCAGACAGCTTCACATGACCCTGGAATGACAGAACATACTATTAGAACCACTGACGTCTGCAGCACAGCGAGAGGTTTCAACAACAGGAGCCCACGTTCGAGTTCAAGTGCTGGAAGTTAAGTGTGGACACCATAAAGAGCTAATTAACGTCAGGTTCGGTGTATGCTACACATGCAGCCTGGGGGGTAATAAAAGGTGCCGTGCCAACAGTAATGTAAGGAATACAGTTTGAAGAATGTGAAAGTACTACTTTAAATATCTAGCTTGTGTTTGTGTAACTAACATCAAAGAACCAAACAAGACAGAGCAACATACTTTTTTGGCCCCATTTAAATGTTTGTACTGTTACGTTCACTTCAGTAAATAGTTGAAATGTACCGCAGAGAGGTGTTTTAGTTGGAGTCAAGCTTATTGCTTCTTGTGGACAACCTGAGTGTTGATTTTCAACCAGACAACACTACATTTGTTGCTAAGCCGAACTACAGAGTACGAATGTCACTGACATCTGCTAAAGTGGACCATTAGTTAGTTTTATGTTGTTACTTACGTTGACGTTTGAAGAAGGATTTCAGTTTGCTACTTTTCAGTAAAGAAGCCAATGAAGCCTAGTTGGGCCAACTGGCTACAGAGTAAACTGAAGCAGAGTATTTTTTTGTCTTTTTAAGATCTAGCTAAGTTGTTTATCATATGCATGAGCTTCACTCAGCAATGAAATAAAACCCTGGTGGGATCATTGTAACACTAAAACCAGGTGTGGTTTGAATACCACACTAAACAACAAGGAGCACAAAGGTAGCGCCAAACTGATTAAGTTGACACAATGCAACCATTTCAAATCATTCTCAATCAAGTACAGCCACCCACGGTTGGATGTAGCCATCGTGACTCACCCTGGAGTCCAGCAGCAGGTTGTCTGGTTTGATGTCTCTGTGAATGAAGCCCAGCTGGTGAATGGAGTCGATGGCCAGCACCGTCTCTGCTATGTAGAACTGAGTGGCCTCCTCTGTCAGAGTGTCTTTCTTCATCAGCAGGGTCATCATGTCTCCTGCACCACAACAGGCAGACCTCAGTCACACTCGCTCTCACGTTGTAGGGATGGACAAAAAACATTTCTAACGGTCTCTGCGGAACAAACAACTGTCCAGCGGCTTAACTTGTGTACTGCTTCATTCAGAAGACATGAAAGTACTCCAGGTGTTCTATCGATATTAGGATGGGGCAGACATTTCTCAGTAGCCGAGTTTCCATTCAACTTAAGCAAACGTTTGATATGTCGCAAAAAAGAATAGAAGTAGACGTTGCCAACTGAAGACAAAACAAGCCGCCATGGCCATTTAACCCATCTACAGGAGAAAAATGGAGAGGTCCTCAGAAATTTGTTTGAATGGTTCTTTCATATGAGCTAGTATTGGCTATTTTTCCATGCTCCATGAATGTTCGATTCAGTGGAAACAGCTGATCAGTCACGTGACTTAATGTCCTCTACATCAGAACGTATACAGCAAAGGCGTTTCCACATCCCATCAACCCTTTCTACCTCAAGCGAGCGCAAAAACCTTATTGTCCAATTGGGGAAGTTTTATCAAAGTTTGCAATTTCCATCCAGCTTTTCTAATGCAATACTTCAAAATGTCTGTTCTTCATTCATTCAACAGAACCTACCTGTTGTTTTCTCATGTGTATAAACTGTGCTTCAAACGCCGCCGTTGTTTTTTTTAATCCACCATCTGCCTAATCTTCATGGTGGAAATGGAAAACAAGACTGGGTAAAAGGAACTTATTCCCCAGCTATTAGGCTTCCATGATGCTCTATCCTGGTTAGACGTGAGTCAGAACACCCGTGTTAAGCCAAAGGTCAGCTGGCTTGTGTCTCCCCACAGTAATTGTGTTGTAGGGTTAAAGGGTCGTACCTCCAGGCAGAAACTCCATGATGAGGTAGAGGTTCATCTTATCTTGGAAGCTGTAGAACATTTTGACCACCCACAGACTGTCCGCCTCTACCAGGATGTCCCGCTCGGCACGAATATGACCGACCTAACAAACAGACAGGGACACACATGGGTTCCAAGATGTCCAACGGGCACAACAGCAGCATTCCACTGTGCGAGTGTGTATTTTGCTGCCTCACCTGTTCTTTCTCCAGCATGTCGGCTTTGCGGAGGATCTTCATGGCATAAACGTGACCAGTGTCTTTCTTCTGCACCAGACGAACCTGGAAGCAAACACAACATACCAAGCTGACAGAGGCTTGATCAATGGGAAAGCATTTAACTCAGCCAGCAGGTATACACTGAGTTCATATTTACTGATTAGCTCAGGGTATTAACAGCAGGGTTCGACATTAGCCATGGCCATGTAGGTGGCCCCTGCAGCCACCAAGTTTAACCCCAATACTGCAAGTGTCACAGTTAAGGAAGGCTGTGTTAGGCTGCGGTGAATTGTCTTTTCTGTATTGTTTTTACCTAACTTACATTTGGGCCACCAAATGAAGGGGCATGTGGGGCCAGTGCTTAAAAAAAGTTAGCATCTATCCATGAACAGCGTCTGACATACAGAACACAAACTTGAACTACTGGAAAACAATGGAGTAAGAACAACACTGACACTATCTTGCTTACTTATTACTTATAAGAGATGATATAATATGCTCTCCCCCGTGTGTCACTGTGATCTAAGAATTCCCAGATTTTTGAAGATGTGCCGATTATGAAAAGGAAGTTTGTCTGCTTGAAATGAAAACCTGCACTCTCGGGATCACAAAAGGTGCAGGGGAATCGTGTTTTCAAGTATTTATGTAAAAGGTTTTTACCTCTCCAAAGGCTCCTCGACCAATCACCTTCAGAGACTCAAAGTCCTCCAGACCCAGTCGAGTGCGTTTCAGACGCAGAAACTCTGTCTCTTTCCTCGCGTGCTGAGAGCGCCGCATACGTTTCTGCAGAGCACAGACGCCACTTTAAATACACCTCTGTGTGGTACTAGCAAACCTAGAATTTTTAAGCAATGGCTAACATTCAGTATTGTACTGTTCCTACAGGAGTGCAAGACCTTGTAGTCAGTCTAACTTTCCTGCAGGTATCTTATTTCCTCCAGGACTTTATTTCCCTATTTAAGTTGTCTTCTCAAGCTACTTAAGGGGCGGCTGTGGCTGAGAGGGTAGTGCGGTCGTCTATTAACCCCAGGGTTGGTGGTTCGATCCCAGCCCCTGCTGTCCACATGTTGAAGTGTGCAAGACACTGAACCCCAAGTTGCCCCCGGTGGAGGCCAGCATGGCAACTGTGTCCCCATCGGTGTATGAATGGGTGAATTAGACTACTGTTCTAGCTTAGATTACTGTTACAGCGCTTTGGGAA
>JAVQJF010030714.1:0-20524 GCA_036023855.1 Gadopsis marmoratus | reverse complement strand
CTGGCTGACTGTGTGTCTGGCCGGCTGGCTGGCTGTGTGGCTGACTGTGTGGCTGACTGTGTGTTTGGCTGGCTGACTGTGTGTCTGGCCGGCTGGCTGGCTGTGTGGCTGACTGTGTGACTGGCTGGCTGCTTTTTTTATTTATTATTCTAGTTTCTCTGGAAGAAAAACCTTCTTTTATTTCCCCCCAAATAAACGTGCACGCCTGTATACCGCCCGTGGAGCAACAGCGGGGTGCAGTAACGGCCTCCTACCTGCGGGGGCGCTGTTCACGTCGTGTCACAGCACGCGGACAGGAAACGCCGCCCGCCATTGAAGACGCAGCCTCGCAACGTGAGCGATTCGTTGACGCGCACTCTGTTAACAAAGGTGCAGATCTTTTCGTCACATAGCTGCCGCAGGTGTTGGTCGTTGGAATGGCGTACAGAGGACAAGGACAGAAGGTCCAGAAGGTCATGGTGCAGCCCATTGTATCCTTTCACCGCAGCGATGCTACAACGAGCTAGCAGGTAGCAGCTAGCGGCAGGCTAACTGTAGCTAGTCGGTGTTCTACCGCCAGCGGGGCTGAACAGAGCCACGGAGTTCGAACGACTTCAGGCCCACTTGTGGCTCTTTGGACAGCACTGAACGTTAGCCCGGTACAGTACGGTACCGCCCGGTACCATGTTGTACTTCCTGTCTGTATTATCTAACGAGCTGCGTTCACTTGCTGTTCAGCTGCATTTACAAGCTTCCTGTGTGGAAAAGTCTGAAATGCGACCAGACAACATTACAGTTCATGTGCAGTGACCCTTAATAACGTGTGTGTGAATATTTAATCTCCTTGACTCCAAACACCAGAACCTCATTTTCAGGTATCTACAAAATGTAAGTATGTGGTTGAACCTGTGGTTTTCATTGTTGTTGTATGAAGACACTGTGGTTCTCATGTCTCCTGCCCCCTCGTGTCCCCTGTCCTCTCATGTCTCCTGTCCTCTCATGTCTCCTGTCTCCTCACTCGCAGCGCTCACGGATCCAGGTCTGGTTGTATGAGCAGGTGAACATGCGGATAGAAGGCTGCATCATTGTAAGTTATCTTCTCAAAGTATTTAACATGTGTACTTTGATTTCTGGCAGTCGCCTCATCAATGTAATGGCTAGTGCAGGGAAACCTGTGGCTGGTCTGCAGGAGATCCCGAGACCACGTCTGTCCACTGAATCAGAAGCAGGTTTATTATTTTCACATACAGGTGTTTGCGTTGGCGGGTTGGTGCAATAAAATCTGAATATTAAAATAAGACAAAATAGAGAAATTTTAAACAAAAAACAAACTACAGTAATATGGATATTAGAGCTATACACTCGTGCAGGGTGTGCAACGTTCAGTGTGCAGATTGTCTTGGGCCTTATGCTAATATAGTGTATATAGTGTGTTCCTCCTGAAGTCCACTACCAACTCCAAGCTGTACCAAGTCACCAGATGGTCAGTCTCCCACCTGTAGGCGGACTCATCCCCACCGGAGATGAGCCCCATGAGGGTGGTGTCGTCCATGAACTTCAGGAGCTTAAGGCGGAGCTTAAAGCAGAGAAGCCAGAGTGATGTTCACATGCAGAAGTAACATTAACACATGTTTAACATGTAAACACGCTGCACAGCGTGCACAGGATACTGGTTTGACTGGGATTACTGAAGACTGGCAGCAGGCTGTACATGCGGCCTGACGAAGCACAGGAAAGCACCCTGCTTCATTAATGTCTCCTTTCAAACTGCACTGAGGCTGCTAATTAATGTGAGGTGATGCAGTTAGGCTCTGGGAGTTTTATCCAACCCGATTAGCCTGTCGAGGTGAACTAACTTCTACAGAAACTATCTAGACTGCGACTCCATCAATGGCTGCTTCCTTATTATCACGTTTCCTGCAGAGTTTCCTAGCAAATGAACATTTAGGAGGGTTTTAGGATAAGAGTATGAAGGTGTTGCTGCATGAGGCTCACTGTTCCCTCCCTGTCTTAGGGTTTTGACGAGTACATGAACCTGGTTCTAGATGATGCGGAGGAAGTCCACATGAAGACTAAGAACAGAAAGCCGCTGGGTAAGAGTAACCTACATTTCCATACTTGTGTTTTGGAGCTTTGTCTCTGACTTGTACACGTGATATCAGCACCGTGACATAACCTGTGTTACAGCAGACATTTTGGAAAAGCACAGCTGTAGTTGACTGCATTCCACTTAGGTGAGCTGACTCCTGGCGGGTCTACAGGACTCAGGGACCACATGTTGATTAAATTCGCTGTCAGAATAAAGATGTTGATCCTTTTTCTTTTTTACAAAATGCAAAAAGTATTGTACCTGCAGTGCGAGCAGTTTGCTGTGGCACAACAGCTTCAGCTGAACATGAAGCGTTGAAGCCTTTGTAGATGGCACATATCATGGCAGAGCGGATGAGCTGCACCGCTTCAGTACGCTGCTGCTCACACTGGAGTCGAGGTGCATAACACTGTAATGTGATCGTGCAGAGCATAAATGCCAATTGATTTTGGTCATGTACTAGCTGTACAATACTACAGGATCATACTGGAAAACAAGTGATATTTTGTGCACAGCAGCAGCAGCAGCCTGTGTGGTCCTGCCAGCAGCTTGGTTATCCATTCTGCCATGGAGTCAGGGCACGTATCAGAGTGGCAAAGGCCATAATACCTCACGTTAGCTATGTATTTAAGCCATTTTCACCACCAGTCGCATCAATAATACCGTGCCCCTACACTTTACTCTCTCTACAAGAACATATTCTACTGTATTGCCTCATGAAGCCGTTAGTTATTGAACAGCTGTGCTGGGAGAAACCAAACATGCTGCTGAGTCCACATGTACACTTCCATCAAGGTGGCTGCAGGTGAGTTCCACAGTTGTTTGTCCAAAGGTGAACTGACTGTATCCTCTTGCTCTTCTGCTCCTCCTCCTCCTCCTCTTTCTTCCTCTCTGTCTCCCAGGGAGGATCATGCTGAAAGGAGACAACATTACCTTGCTGCAGAGTGTGTCCAACTAGGACAGTGGACATTCCTAGAACGATGAAGTTTCCCTTCTCGTTTTGTTTTTCTATGTTTGTGTTCATATAACATGAATGTTGTGGTTGTTTCTTTCTGCCACACGGTCCATATTGAGAATAAACTCTTCTTTCTTACTGCGCTCGTCTGTTATTGAATTTATTCCACTAGATGTTTCCCAGCTGTTTGCCGAGTTGTTGGCTCGCTGGGCTGCAGCGCCATCCGGCTGTAGACAACCCAACTGCAACGTAGCGAGGCGCAGGGAGTCTGACCTGCTTCAGTGTTGAAGCCTGGCACTTCTTGGTACAGCGCAACAACCACTGCATGGAACACGCAGCAGCAACAGCATGGAAATGACGCGCGTTAACGTCTGTCGAGCTTCACGTAACTGACCCGTTGTTACCGTATCAACAGCTACACTACAGAGATCTGCGGTGTAGCTGGACGTCGTGTCCGTCGTCAGGGAAACGACCGGCTCGGCTGGATGTAGGCTTCCGTTTGAGGCCGGCAGCCAGCGGCCGATCAAACTGACGGACGTAATGACGTCATGACGTAGTGCCTGGCTACGTACGCGGCGTGTCCCTGTACTGTTGACTGGGAAGCCCCTAGCGCGGAGCTGCCAACGCCCGGCGTAAAGACACCAGCGGAGGAGACGGTACGGACAAAATGCTGTTTTTCTGCTCCTGGGATGTAACGGTGTCGGCCCGTTGTTTCGCACGTTGTCAGCGTCACCCGTGTTGCACATGTGTGGTGCGGGGCTGCCGCTGTTAAAGCAGAGATCTCACTGAGAAGCGGCATCCGCTAACGTTAACGTTAGCTCAGTCAGCTAGCGAGCTAGTTGGGTCAGCTAGCACACCGTTGTAACGTTGCTGTGGATAACGGTAGGAAATACACCTCTGCCGCTGTAGCAGCCAGTCTGTTGGGCTTTTTACTGTTGTCTTTTCATCTCTCCGCTTCGGAGTGACGCCAGTACAGATGGAAGCTGTAGCTAGTTAGTAGCTAGCGGTTAGCTGGATAACGAGTTGAGTTAAAAAGGCGTAACAGACGTCAGGTCTTTCCCCTAATCTACCCAGGGTTTGTGAACTGAATGTGTGTGCGGACATGATGGGGAGAAGAGGGGCCGCTGAGTTGCTTCATCATTAGTTTAAACAGGCGGCAGGAAATTGGGCCAGACTGAGGCCAAAATACAGCAGCTAAAGGATCCTGTGTCCAAGCTACCATATATAGCATAGACGGCTATCGTATAGTAATAACTACGTTATTACTATTATTACTATGTTACTCCACTCGTGCTCCCACATGTACACGTCATGAGTTGTGCGGACACTAATACAAAGACCGTTTTTGGACGCAGTGTTGTGGCTCCAGTCGAGCTGGAGCTAAACTGTCCTCCTGTACATGTCAGAACATCAGAGCATTCACTGAAAACAGCTGCTACAATGGGAGGAAATGGACTTTTACAGCCGTGAACCAAGTGTCCAGTTGTAGTATTGATACACGGCATAAACATAAAAACGAGGGTCGATATGACCTGCTGACTGGTCCCCCCTCATCACACCCAGTGAACAAAGCCTGAATTGACTTTCCATAATCTTCAAATGTCGTCGTGTTTTGTGAAACGTTGTTTTGACCTTCAGGGCCACCATAGGCTTTTTAGGTCTAGTTCTCCTGAGCGCAGCACCGAGTCTTTGAGATGGACTTGGAAGGAAGACGTGTTGCCAGACGCCACCTCGCAGGCGGAAGCTGTGGACGTTTGATTCCGTGGTATTTAGTCGAAATGCACACTGCTCACATCTGATGAGCTTCACAGTCTGGATGCAGAGTTGACTTCAAATGAGGAGCCTTATGTTACGTGGAAACTGAATTTCAGCTGCTTTCACTACTAGTCTTTAAGCTGGCCTGCTCTCACAGAGCTTACTGGCCTACTAACACAAATGCGTGGATTACGTCTGGAGGCATTACTGCAGCTGCAGCCGCCCTCTGTGGCCATTGGATTACTGCACTGTGCAGAATGATTCCCTTTAGAAAAGCCATGTATTGCAGGGCACTGTAATACTTGATGGATGTAACGAACTGATGGTTCACTGTCCAAAGTGGTAAAAGGATTCCTCCAGACAATGGCAGGGTTTTCACTGGCTGCTTTGGTTGCAGCTTTCATTAGTTTTGTGTGTTGGAAAGTTAAAGGTCACCCAAATACTCAGGCCAGCAAGGGCCCATTTAAACTCCAGAAATGAAAATGACACTTAATGTGGCAGCTGCTTTACGTGTAGACATTTTAAGGAAAGTCCTGAATTATGAGGAGGTGTAATGTTTGTAACACACATACTTTGTCACTGTCCAGGGAGCAGATTGACCTGAGTTAAGTGTAACCTGCAACCACCGCAGCAAAGCTTATATAGAGTCTATGCTTTCAACTTACATTTTCAACCACAAGTCACCAATTCATCTGGGTCGTCACCAACACCACCACTTACGCCAGGTTCCGGCAGGAGGCGGACGGGCTTGAAGCGCTGCCCGCTACAGCAGACTTGGGTCGACAACTTGACCGGCCCTCCCCGACCGAATCTGGCCCAAATTATATAAAATGATCTGATTGCGATAACATTTCTTTCTCCCATTATTGGCACATGGAAGACTTCACATAGTGAGCTCGTCGTAGCATCCTAGTCTGCTGTGCCACGGCTTGTTTGACTGACTGCGTCCAGTGGCATGCTCTGACATTTTCACGTCTGTGTTTTTCCTTCTCAGCTGCACGGTGTAGTGTGCAGTCGGGGGAAGCTGCCTCCAGTCTACAGAAACAGGCCTTTAGTCAAGGTGCCGAGTCTGGGATGCCTCCCCAAGCCTGATCCATCAGTCACCAGAAGCAGCCCTACAATCTCATCACATTTAGTTTAGTATTCTATCACAGACTGCGCTTGGCCTGCCATTTTCAAATACAATATAAAGGCCTAGCCAACAGATTTCCAGCCTGCTTTGCATGTTGAAGAAGCATTGTGTTTCTGTTAAAGCATGTTCACACTGCAACACGCCTGCTCCTCTGACGCCCCAGCAGCAGTGCAGAGCTGTGGACAGACAGTGTTATTCTGTAGTCCACATAGTGCGTCTCGAAATGCAGTCTTCAAGGCACCACAGCAAAGTCAACATGTGTTACTTCACTCATCTTATAGGCCCTTTCCATTGAAGGCATGATGGCAGCATGTCGCAGAGGTCAAGTAGAATAGTAGGAAACGGCCATTAGAATGTTCTGCAGCCCAAGGTGGCATCTTCAGGTGAACCTTTTGTCCGATCAACAGTCCAGACCCTAAAGTCTGGTCCAACTGGTGGGGTCTGCTACATCAGCCCAAAGCAGTCCTCCTTCCCTTGCTGCCACTAATGCTGTCTGCTGTGGTGTAGTGCCTCATACGTTGTACTAGACTCTAGAGGGAGTTTCTTTACAGACTCACATCCCAAACTGAGCTTTTTCCAAACCTGCAGCATTGAACTGGACTGTTTAAGGACATGTGAACACATTGTGAGCTTATCATTGTAAATGCTTTATTATTTGTGTAAAACCTGGTAACATCAGTTGAAGATCATGTGACCTCTGTAGTGTCAGACTATCAGTGTTTTTCCACACAAACACTTAACTCTATGCTGGACACTGTCATGTTTTCCCCAAACGGGTCTCCAGCTGTGGGTCTGTATGCTCCCTCAAGCCCTTCAATGAAAGCCCTCATTTGGACACTTGCATTGACCCTGTGGTTGACCGGGGGGGTCCAGTTATTAATCTGTGGTGGGGTAGTGTCCCCATAGACATCACCATGCCAAGTAGATAAGGGCCGGGGTCACCTCAAGCTTCAGAGTCGGGTCCGGCTCCAGTTTTTCACTTGAAGTGCTTTTACCAACCAGTAGGCTAACGGAAACACCATCTGCTGTGGAGCTTTTCAAGGCCTCCCCCAGAAACCTGGTCTGCCCATACCTCACGCTTTCTTCTCCTTCTGTGTGTCCTGCTGACGGCAAAATGTCCACAAAGGGAGTAATACGGTACTAATCTAGACCTCAGTAATCCACTAAGAGTCCAGGCTGCCAAAGCCAGTAGTGCCATGGGGACAGGAATACTCTCCAACAGAGGCTTTTACCTTTGTTCGTGGTGACTTTACAGTTTGTCCAGCCAATAAATAATGCCAGCATCAACTAATGAAGCTTCCTTCCTGTTGTTTTTTGTTCCAGATCTTGAATGAGCAGCGGAGACTGTAAAACACAGCTATGCAGACCATCAAGTGTGTTGTAGTTGGGGACGGTGCTGTGGGTAAAACCTGCCTGCTCATCTCTTACACCACAAACAAGTTTCCCTCTGAATATGTACCTACGGTAAGAGCCTTTCAGTCACCAACAGCTGCGATAACACAGTGACAGGTCAGACTTGATATGATGCTGCCTGCCCTCCGTGTTACAGTTACTGTTTTGGGTTGACGCACCCTATGAGTGAAGTCATATCAGGCCACGTTGTTCCAGTAAAGTGTGCTGATATCTGAACCTCCTGGATCGTCTGCTCTTCTCAACTGCTACTGTTCGATGGAAAGAAATCGTTCCTGTTTTCTCTGCTGTACCATGACTGACCAGTCAGTGTTGACCTGCTGCTGCGTGTTGGAAGTTCCTTCCTGAAGGAGCTGGATCCGCCAGGAGCTGATCCACGAATAATAATTGGTCAGGGACAGGCAGCATCGCAGCACAACCAGGGGCAACATAGGGTTCAGGAGCAGCTGGAATCAGAACACCAACAACTCCAGAGAGATGAAAGTCAACTGCTCTAATTCTGGAACCACAGCTGACTGACTGACTGTGGCCGGGAGCTGGATTCAAACAGAAAGTCCACAGCTTAACCTCACCCCAAGAGGGTCACTTTCAATAATAATAATAATAGTATCAGCTCCTGATGTAAATATATATATATTAATAATCCATATTTGTCAAACTCTAGTGCTAATAAATACGCTTGATTACTGAGCAGATGAGTGTGTAACTGTTGCTTCTGGTGTGTGTTGCAGGTGTTTGATAACTATGCTGTCACTGTAATGATTGGAGGCGAGCCCTACACGCTGGGCTTGTTTGATACAGCAGGTATGTCTCCTCTTCCAGGCTACACCTGTACTTCTGTTCATGCACTGTGTCTGTTGATGGAACTATTATCCATGAATGGCAGTCTGCTGGTGGCCTGATGTGAGTTCACGCTGTTTGTATGTGGTTTCTCAGGTCAGGAAGACTACGACAGGTTACGACCTCTGAGTTATCCTCAGACTGACGTCTTCCTGGTCTGTTTCTCCGTCGTGTCCCCCTCCTCTTTCGAAAACGTCAAAGAAAAGGCAAGTAATCCAGCCCTCCTGTTTTCCCTCTTTAAAATGACTAATCCTTCATGATATCACATGATATCACAAGTTGAACATGTGCATCAGGTTGTCATGATCTGTCTCTTTATTATGAGTATTATTATTATATCGGTTGCTGTAGAGTGCACTGCACAGTGGCCAATCAACACAGATATGTGTAATGAAAGGTAACATGTTTTCTACAGAGCGAAACGTTGCTGCTGTCGATGCGATGGTGCCATGGTGTCTGCCCCGGTTCATAGTGACAGCACGGAAATATTGCATGCACAATTCTTTAGACACATTGAAATGAAGGAACAAAGATGTCCAAAACTAGCTGACAATACTGATCCAAAGCCCCAAATGCCCTGTTCTCCCTGCTCCGTCAGTGTTGGAGGCTTTACTCTTTCTTTCCCCACTCGAGCTGGGTATCCACCACCCAACTGTACCGTCACAGCTGAGCACCATGGCACTTGTTGTAAGACGAGTCAACAGTTTTGTTAGTTGCTAACCAATCAAGTCATGAAGCATCTGAAGTCCACTGATAACGGAACCACAGCCAACGATGCCTAACCCAGTGTTTGTGTGCACCCAGTGGGTTCCAGAGATCACCCACCACTGTCCAAAGACCCCCTTCCTGCTAGTCGGGACTCAGATTGACCTGCGGGATGACCCGTCCACTATAGAGAAGCTGGCCAAGAACAAGCAGAAGCCCATCACCCCGGAGACGGCCGAGAAGCTGGCGAGAGACCTCAAGGCTGTGAAATACGTGGAGTGCTCAGCCCTCACGCAGGTAATGTACACTGTATAAATGAACGTATACAGTCAGTCACACACGATTCACACCCCAAAGGCAAGAACTAAGAGGGGGTCCTGTACTGCTGTGGTTGATGCTGGTCTGCCCTCACTGACTGCTGTAGCTCCGTGCTGCCACTAGCTGATCAGATGTTGTTCATGTGGCTTTAAACCTTGTGGAAGTAGAGTCTAACCATCAGAGAGAGGGTCAGTTCACCAACACAAGGGTGCAGTGAGAGAGGGGGACGCTGGTCTGGGATCTGCTTCCTGCACCCAGAGACAGTAAAAGGAGAACTCAGTGTCTGTGGTGTCAGGACAAATGAACACGTTAGTAACGTGATGACGGTGGCTCCAGCTCTTTAGGAGGCAAAATGAAATGACGTTGGTGAACCTCCTCCTGTGTGTCGGCCTGGTTGTTGGGTGTAAGAGTTTACCTGCTCACATCAGGTCCTGACAAACTGACGGAGGGAACGTGAGTCAGAGGAGAACAGAACAATAGTGTTGATGGAGCCGAGGTGTAGCCCCCACCCCTCTGCTCTGCTCCTTCCTTCCTCCCTCTCTGCCTGGCACATAGCTGCTGATGTCATTTCCTGTTTCCTGTCGGGGATCTCAGCAGTAGAGTCCATCTCAACGCTTCACTCTTCATCTTTGTGGCCCTGTAGCTCTCTCCTTGTGTTGCCATGTCTTGTCCAGCCCTCCGTCTCTGGGTTTGTTGTGCTAACTGTTCTCTTCCCTTTCCTGTCATTATAGCGAGGGCTGAAGAATGTATTTGACGAAGCTATCCTAGCTGCCCTAGAGCCGCCCGAGACGCAGAGAAAGAGGAAATGCTGTATATTTTAAATTCTGTGTGCCACTGCGGTCATCTTTTCCTCCTCTGATCGCCGTTATTGATCACCCCCCCCCCCCCAATGTCTTCTTTACATGTGTAATTTCTGAAATCTAGACCAATCTCAGCCACCTAACTAACCAGTCCACCAGTCTGCTGCCGATCCAAACTACCTGCCACCCTGTTTGCTTCCTGTACCTGCTGCTGTTGCTTCATGTCTTCATTTGACCCCCCCAACAGTCACTGTTGACGTGTGAGTCTCCTCGGGTCCTCTGTAGGGTTTTAAACACTACGGTTCTGTATAGGGAGGGCTGGGCCATGCTGACAGCTTAGAGCCACTGTTTGCTACATGCTAGTTCTGTCTCATGCATTATATTACAAAGCTGTGTGACTTGTCAGGCCCAACCTTCTCCTTGTGTGACGCTAATGTGGTGCATATCCTGCTGTGTAGAAGTCCAGACCGTACAAAGCTCCAGCTGTGTGAAATGACCTGTGAACTGACTGAATAAAGACCAATGAACGTTCTCTCCTCTCTCCGGCTCTGTTCTTTTCCCGGTGCTGTGTCAGTAGAGTCGGTGTTCACCACGTGACTCTGAGGAGACAAACGCTTCATCTGACTTCAGAGAAGGGGGGGGGGCTCTCTTTTCCTCCCTTTTCTTGCTTGACTTGCCTTTTGATTTCAGCTGTCACACTTTAACTAACAGTAACACTGTTACTGACACCACTTCATCCCTGACACAACCACGTGGATGTTGAAGCAGACAATTGATTTATTGATTTGTTTTGTCTCACGCTCCTTCAGCGCTGCCGTGGGTTGTTTGTCCTCTGTTGAAGCTGAGTTTGTGTTTCTTTGCCCCTCATCGAGCCTGTGTTTGTGTGCTTGTGTTCACAGAAAGGCCTAAAGAATGTGTTTGATGAGGCGATATTGGCTGCATTGGAGCCCCCCGAGCCCAAGAAGAAACGCAAATGTGTGCTGCTATGAGGCTCCTGCCTTTCCACAGCACTCACACCACACACACACATCTTAAACACACACACACACACACACACACACCTGCCCCACACCCCCCTCCTTTGCTCCGCTAAGGCTGGTTGGCAGCATTGTCCTCCCCAGGGAAGACTAGAAAGAAGACAGCCTACCAAGTTTCAGATCATTGTCTGCAATAATAAGAAGCGTCACCCCTGCAGCCTGAGTCTGGGACAGGAGAACATCCGGACCTGGCCAGCAGGGGGCTGTGGGCTCGGGGCAGAGCAGCAACTCATTACATACAAGTAGAATTGATTGTGTCGAGCTTTCGATCGATTGGTTGAGATTCAGTCAAGTGTGGCCTGATGAACTCTTAGATGCCCAGCCATTTAGTTGTCTTGAGCAAATGTAAAGGTTTTCTGGATATAAGCCCCCCCCACGTCCTGATTGGTGGCATCTCATGCTGCTGGTCCCGCCCCCTCTGTTTGAGGAGCTCACCCATGGCCCGATCCCTACGGTCTTTCTCAGCACTACAAGAAGAAACGCTAACAGTAGTGTGGTTTTCTTTTTGTTTGCCAACACCCCTCTCCTCCCCCAACACATGACAAGCGTGAGATATTTATTCCATGTTCCCGATAGACGCTCTTAACCACTAAGGATCCAACCTGTGTAGGTCTGACAGGACTCTGGACTTCCACCCAGCTCTAACATGCAGGAAGTGGACTTAGTAAACCTGGCCATCACTCGCAGAGCTGAAGGCATCCAGTGGTAGTGGGTCCGCTGTAGACCACAGCATTTGGCCTTTTAGATGCAGGGAACTTAAACAGTGTTAGCAGAACAAGCGGTGTGTTTTTTATGCGTTGCCAGGGAGGTCAAACTTGATCCTGATCCATCACCTTACACTTTAAACGGGTACAGCGGCGACATCGTCTAAAGCAGATGTTCCTGGCCGTGCAGTGGCAGCCACATCTGGAGGTCCACCTTTAGACAACGGGCAGGGTTCGGTGCCTCCCTGCCTGCCCAGGCTGTCCGCTCTGTCGGACCCCTTCAAAGTGTTGGGTGCTGCGTGTGGCGGAGCCCTGGTCTGTTCCAAGTGATGAGTTTAACAGATGTAATTATAATGTAAGCTGGCACACAATGTTGATGTAGGCTCCAGGTGTTTTTACCAAAATCTTTTTTTTTCTTCATTATTTCTGTTTGTGTTTTTTATTTTATATATATATATATATATATATATATATAAATCTATTAAAAGAAGGTTCCTTTCACCCCTTTTACATTTAGGGGTTGGAACTCAGCTGAACTCTTACTGCCAGTTTGTACCACGAAGACCTGTGATTGGTTAAGAGTGATAAGTTCTCCAATGGCAGAGACTGTCTGGTAAAGAAGATGTGTGGTTGGTTGGTTCGAGTTGGGCTGATGTCCAGCCCGGTCAGTATAATTATAACCTGTTGTTGTTTTGGTGCAAAACCAAATGCTTTGTCTAAACTCTTTGTTCTTTGTATATGCATTCTTTTCAAAAATATTAAACTTATACCTTAATTGCCTTTACCACCTTTCCCTTGCCATTTTTGATTTACTGTGACCGGTGAACACGCGACCACCTACTTAGCCACCACCACAGTTCTGTCTGCGTCTTCTCATCGGACGTGTCGCAGGAGAAGAAATCGCTTCCAACACCATCAGAGGTCACAGCTGGTGGTGGACTTTACCTTTATCAGGTAAAAGAAGGGGGACTGAGGTGTGGCAGGCCTTACAGGAACACTACATCCAGTGTGTCCAGCAGGAGGCGCTGGTGTCGGTGGCCCTCGCTGTCCCAGTGAGGCTGTCGACAGTCAACATCATCTGTTTGTGTGCGTGTGCACATGAAGGTAAATGATGGTGCAGAATATATCAGCAGAGGTCCACACACACAGAGAGAGTGAAGATTCTCAAATACGTGTCATGATGGTCTGTTGTGTAATTTAATTAGTGTCCTCTTCATCAGTCATGCACCAGCACCACCAGACCACATGCCCTGGTCTCAGCAACACGCAGGAACATGTGACTCTGCTGCCCCAGTGCATGCTGGGAGGTTTGTGTGGGTTCAAAATAACTAACTTTATAACACTTTTCAAAAGCAAAGTGACAAAGTGCAGATAAATCAGATACAACAGTCAATACAAAATGACAAAGTTAAATTTCCTTCAAGAGAAAGTTATACAATAAAGGTGAGTTTTATGAAGTGATGTTGATTTTGGGGTTCCACATTTTAGGGGCCCAGACAGCAAAGGCCTGGCCACCTGTTGTGATGAGCCAAGATTTTGGAACTACGTAGAGTCAGGCTCATAGGTTACATATATATCCTAAATCCTAAAGTTTTCAATTCAGTTTTTTTTACGTAGCACAAAGTTATCTCGTAGCACGTGTTCATACCGACTATCACAGAGACAGTTCCCCCACGAGAAGCTTCCTGCCTGAGCAGGAAGTATAACAACAAACCACTGATGCCAACATGGCTGATTAAATTCTGCTGTGTCAAATGCTGAGGTCAAGGAGAGTTAAAACGCAGTACAGGCCTGAGTTCAGCTGCAAGTAGTAAGTCATTTGTAACCTTGACCAGCCTCAGTGCTGTCTGGGGATCGAAAGCCAGATTGTTGTTCATAAAAGAAATGAGTTGAGCAGAGACTACTTTTTCTAAAATCTTTGATAGAAGCACAGCTTTAAAATCCAGGCGGAAGGTTGTGAACGTGCAACAGTGCGTTCCAGGCTTGACAAGCGGTCTCATCTGTAAACGGTCACAATTCTGCTGAATCGCCACCAAAATAATTCAGAAATTCTCCACTTTTCTCAGGTGGTTGCCTAAAGGATAACCAATCACAGTCTTCAATTGTGGCCCTGTTTAGTGATCAGATCTGCTCCTTGCTGCTTTCATCGAGGTTAAAATGACAGAGCTGTTATTCAACACGACTTCAGCATCGCCAGCATTAAATCAACCAACACTCAAAGGTCCAGATCAGCGGGGTGAGAGCTGACAGGGGCCACAATAATGACACACATCCAGGTCAGCTTACTCTTCATCGTGAGGAGGAGGAGCACTCCTCAGACAGCCTGACAGCGTCCACTGCCTCCTGCAGGCTGGACAGGAAGCTCGGTTACAAAGACGGCCTACGTGGTGTCGGAGGGACAGAACCAGACTACAACAAACAGTCAGGTCTGCAGAAAGAATCACTGCTGCCATCCTGCCATCCATCCAGGACTTATACATCTCCAGAGTCAGGAGCCATCGGTGCAGATCCATCACACCCTGGTCATAATCTGTTCCAGCTCCTCCCCTCTGGTAGATGCTACAGAACTCTGTTCTCCAGAACAACCAGACACAAGAACAGTTTCTACCCACAAGCCATCACTCTGATGAACAGTTAACAACAGTTACCATCAGTTATCAGTCACATGATGTCAGGTCAATCCCTCATCTGTAAATTATCTTCACCATTGGCTACATACACAGTTTTATACATGTAAATATAATCTACCTCATGTACAGTCATATTACACTCCTAGTCATCACAGCACCCTTTGCACTATACGCCACTGCAGTACTGTGTACTAATGTTGCTGCTGTTTGTCTATATATATATATATATAGTCTCTTATTCATATTTGTTATTTTACCCTGCGATTGACTGGCGACCAGTCCAGGGTGTTTCCCTGCCTCTCGCCCATGTTAGCTGGGATTGGCTCCAGCCCCCCCCCCGCGACCCTTCGGGATAAGCAGTATGGATAATGAATGAATGAATGAATATTTGTAATTTTGTAAATAGATGTGTACCCTGCAGTTAATTTTTATTGTCTTTGTATTGTACCTTTAGAGGATTGTTTAACTGGAGTCAAATTCCTCGTATGTGTGCAACATACCTGGCCAATAAACCTGATTCTGATTCTGATGATATGTTTTCAATGTCCATTGGACCCCAGCATGTTTTAGCTGTATAAAACATTTCACAAACATCTGTTGAGGTTATTTTGGCTGATATTAAGGTCACTATCACATGCAATTTTACAATGTTCCAAAAATATAATGTCCCTCTGCTTCAGGGCCCTAATCCAACCATAACCAGACCTGTAGAGTGAGAAGCCCTGATAGTTCCAATGTGGGTTTGGGCAAACATGTCAAAGCTTGCACAGCAGCATCTAAACCATGCCTCGCTCTCTCTTTATGCTCTTTCTTTCTAAGCAAAGGTTTTCTGCCAGGTTTTATCACAGCTCTTACACAGTGAATGTGACATAATGGGGAATGTTCCTAATATGAGACATTCCACATTTCTCCCACGTCACACAGTGAAGAAGGGTGTCTTCTCCTTGAATACGTCATGTTTCTTTGGTTGCCTACAAACCTTGATTCATGCAAATTACTTGTTGAAGCAATGTAATGCAATACAATACAAAGCATTAAACATGCAATGAATGTCATCTAAACATAAGCCCATGTTTAAATACTAAATGAGGAGGCTGAAATAGAAGCTAATGTGTGTGGAATTGTTAGTGGTGGTTCTATGAAAACTAAGCTACAAATGTTGAAGTCACTCAATATGCAGATAAATTATATGCAGATAGATTAAGTACAGTACATTTCAGTATGGTATTCTGTTACTTATCGCACCTTTCCATTTTCATCACTAGTTGCTGCCGGTTTTCTGTGTGTCTGCAGTGCTGCCAAGCTGCTGTTTTCAGTAATGACAGTCTATGTCAAACTGTAGTCACTGCATGGGTTTGAGTTCTGCTTTGGGACTCATTTGCTGTGTAATGTTACTCACTTACAGTGAAATAATGGCTGCACTCACATAACAACACGTGTTACCTCCTAAGGTGTGTTGATATGGTACACTGCATGTTTTTGTTACACTCATACCTCATGATTTCAATTCATTTTTATTTCTATAGCGCCACATCATCAACAAAGTTATCTCATAGCACTTGTTCATACAGAGCAGGTCCAGACCGACTCTTTATTACAGAGACCCAACAATTCCCACCAGGAGACAGTGGCAAGAACCAGAACCAGAACCAGAACCAGAAGCAGGCTCTGGGTGGGTGTCATCTGCCTCGACCGGGTGGGTAGAGAGAGAGAGAGAGACGGAAGAAGGGGAGGGAAAGAGCGAGAGAGACAAAACAGTTCCACATAGAGATGTAAGCAATAGTTATGGAATTGATAGTTACTAGATAGTTACAATAGCAGTTGTATTAATGTTAATATTAATAAAAATAATACTAGTAGCAATATAATAATAGTAATACTAATAATAAGAGCAATAACAGTAACTGCAGGAAGATGGAAGCAGCAGCTGGCAGAAAGCAACAGAAGGAGAGAACATCATCCCCTCTGCCATTGTCTTCATTCATGGAGAGTGTGACCTGTCTTTGGAGGGGTTAGGCTGTCATGGTTATTCATGAGAAGGTCATAAAAGGTTTGTAATATCACAGTATTGAGCAGGCTGCCCCCTGAAAGTGGAGCGTCTGTGGACTCTGCAGCTGTTACAGTAGCTGTTAGTGTGGGGCAGCGACTCTGGCACCACCTGGGGAGTGTATTAGAATACTGAATGTTTATAAAAAGAACAATATTCGTAAAACAAGAAAAAGCATGAACCACAAGCACATGACAAATGTACCAAAGACGATCCCCCTTGTGTTCGGTATGTTGTATTGCAAGTTGTGTTTGCAGGAGGTCAGTGCGTGTATCAACACATGACTTACACGCACCTCTAATAGACTTATGTAGGCTGCCATGACAGACAGACAGACAGACAGACAGGGGTCACTATCCTTTCCTTCATGGTCAGTGGTTCAAACAACTACACGTTGTTGCTACTGTGTGTCAGAAATATCTTCAGAGGTTGTTGCTGCTAGTTTAAAAGGCTTCAACAGGCTGATATCGTTAGCAGTACTAGAAAACCTGCTAACTCCCCTGGTTTTTAATTTTTTTATTTTATGGTCTGGCTCTGAGAGCAAGTAAGGAAGCACACGTGAGGGATTACCGTAACTAAAACAAGGGAATTTCTTTTAACAGAGAACAAATGAAACTAAGGAACCTGGCAGATAAACATACTGTCAGGTTAACTAAGATTAATGTCAAATCAACTACATAAGAAATCAAAACCTCCAACATAACATGACGTCATGCCGGGGAAACGGGAGCCCCAGACTAGCTGAAGATGGGATGGTTTTATTCAACCTGGAGACAGCAGCCACATCCCTCCAATTCCTTGATGTCTTCCAGATCCAACCAACCAGGAACCAGCAGCGCTAAAAGACACACACACAAGCTTCAGGCTGTCAAACTTTCTTGGTTTCGTTACCAGAAACATGATCATTCACAGCTGCACAACATCTGCTTTCAGCACACAAACTGACATTTCCCAGCTACAACACTGCGGGACGCTGTTTCACTCATTTGAAGAAATTCAGTTAAAACTGGGGAATAGATATGATGACAATGCAAAATGACAAAGGTTTTTGTTCAAATAAAAATGATAGCTAGTTTGGTAAAATAGAAGATGTGTCTTCACCTGGTGCCAGTTTTTTGGGCTTGTTGGCCCCACTGCAGGATCACAGATAATTAGTGAACTCATTGACAGTATCAGATAGAAATACAACAGGCCCATGTAGGTATTGCGTCATGTCAGAATGTGAAATCTAATTTACCAGTGTTTCTTTTCATTTACTCTGTTTTTCACAGGGACCGGATTGATCCTTTTGCCTTTAAGTTCCAGTTCAAGAATGTGGAATACTCCTCGGGGCGCAACAAGACCTTCCTGTGTTACCTGGTGGACAAAGGGAACACAGCTGATGGGCTGCTGAGGGGCTACCTGGAGGATGAGCACGCCGGGTCTCATGCTGAGGAGGCCTTCTTCATGCAGTGCCTGTCCCCCTACGACCCTGCACTGAAGTACACAGTAACCTGGTACATACCTGGCTTAAACTGTAACATTGTATTTGGCACAGAGAATGTGGCAAGTTAAAGATAACTTATTGCCCCTGTGGGCAGTATTTTCCTCGTTGTTTCCATGACTGGTCAACAGTCTGCAGGGAGCTCTGCTCTTAAATGGACAAATTAAGCTAATATGCATTTTGGATCCACAACAAACATGTTGTGTCCAAACATCATATAAACTGTAAACTGACAAATGTCCGATTTAATTTACAATATATGGAAGATAATATCTATTTATGGTTATATATACATTGTGTAGTCATACGTATGAAATATATGATTCCCTGTTCTGACACATACAGCACTATCAACTGCAGTTCAGAGATAAACAATGAAACAATACAATTACATGTATAATAATTGAAATTAAATTGAATTAAAATACATTTTTAGGCCTTTCAAATGATTCATACCAGAAACCCAATAACCAATCTCATGCCGAAGCCATGCAATGCTGTGATGAGCTGCAAGCCAAACATTTTTGCTGTGACCTGTTTTGGTTCAAATATTAATATTTCAGAGGCCCTCTGCTGGTTATTGGATGGCAGTGCACCCAGTGAACAGTGGCAATAAAAACTAATGTGAAGTGACCTCTGCAATATGAATAGTTATGGAACAACAAGGTCCAGGCTGAAAGACTGTCAAGTAACTGGCATTAGCACGTTCACATGTGAAATGCTGGAAGTTGCTGACTCTGTCTCATGACAGAATATGAGTTGGTGCTAACTGTCTCTTTACATGTACACTAATTTAATATATGGCAATATTCTTAATTTGAAAGGGGTCATGTAAACAGCATGTTTCGAATGTAGCATCAGTACAAATCAAAGCAGGACAAGACAAGATATCCCCATCCTTAATCAATTGTAAATGGACATCACTTATATAGCCTTTTTCAACCTTAACGGTTCCCAACACGCTTTTACAGGCTGGTTTCATTCCCCCATTCACACACTGCAAGGTGCTGGTCTCCATCAGGAGGGTTCATTGTCTTGCCCGAGGAGGCGGGATCACCAACCCTGGGATCAAAGGACAACCTGCGCTACCTCCTGAGCCTTGTTGTCCTTACTGTAGTAGTAGCAGTCCTTAGTGAGTCATGCTCCTATAACACTGGATCCACCATTTCCCATAACGCAACATAATAGCAGATTCAGTAGGCACTTCCTTTAAAGCTTCCCACCCCATGGTTGTAACATAATAGATTTTCAAACAGCCTATGTTATGTACTGTTTCAGTGCCCACGTGAGATGACTCTGAGATGCATAGACATAGACAATACATAGACAAGAGAAGTGGGAAATGATTTTCTCTTCATTCCACCACCTTCTTCCCAGGTATGTGTCTTCCAGCCCCTGCTCTGGTTGTGCAGCAAAGATAGCTGAAGTGCTGAAGGCCAGGAAAAACATCAAGCTGAGCATCTTTGCTGCTCGGCTGTTTGAGTGGGAGGAAGCAGAGATCCAGGCCGGGCTGAAGGATCTGCACGCTGCTGGCTGCAAGCTGAGGGTGATGAAGCCTCTGGACTTCTCCTACACCTGGGACACGTTTGTCGAGAACGAGGAACAACCGCTGAACCTGTGGGAGGACTGCAAAGAAAACTATGAGTATTACCACGATAAGCTGGCGGACATTCTGCAGTGACCACAGTAAGTCTTCAGGGACAAGTCTGCTCTTCTTTGGCATTTTGCCTCGATAGTGACAGTAGAGATACAGACGGGACATGTGGAGAGAGAGAGGTATTACATGTAACGCGGGTCCACCACAATGGAAATGCTACTAACAACTCTTTGTGTAAAGCACTTTCTTAATTTGGAAAAGTGGTGCATAAATATTTAAGAACCATGTTGTTAAAATAAATTAATCAATCAGTTGTGCCATTGATTAACAGAATTAGAAATAAATCCTTGAATAAGCATTGCATAAAGAGGACACATGATTTGGTTCAGTATTTAAATAGTGATAATCAAAATCCACACAATTTCTTTCATAGGACTACATTAGTGGTCCAACATCTACTGACATTCTTCACTTAGTTAAAATTCTTATATTTGCAATATGTCAGAACCTATTTTTGATAATATTAAATACTATTAATGGCCAACGTGTTTTCACCTATTGTCATTCACTAGTTATAATTGTATGTAATAATAATAATAAACTTTATTTATATAGCACCATTCATACAAGAAATGCAGTTCAAAGTTCTTTACAACAAAGATATTAATGCACCAAGTGCTTTACAGAAGTGAAGGCCATAAAACAGAAATGCAGTTAAGAAAAATAAAACCTGAACAAAATAATATTTAAGAAATCATCATTTAAAAAAGCATTAAAGAATATAAGAAATGGCAAATATAAAAATAGCATATTGAAAAGAAAACAGAAGAAACAGTTAAGAAAAGTAAAACCTGGACAGCTAAATTTAAAATAATGTTTAAAATGTCCTCCTTCACCCTGATCCTTTCCTCTCTTTATCTTGTGTCTACTTCCTCTTTCTCTTGCATCTCCGTCTAAAATGTCAGACGTTAGTCTCCTTCAACAGACAGTGAGGAGACGTTAACACCGTTAGGTTTCCTCTCATCTGCTGCTTCGACAAACCA